>FIZU01008331.1:0-21065 GCA_900064475.1 Pseudococcus longispinus
AAAATTTTTTCAAGTCCAAAAAAGTCTGACATAATGTCTAAAAGTTGAAGTCTGACAAAATGTGTAAAAGTCAGCATTACCTACAAAAATTTTCCAAGTTCAAAAAAATCTGACATAATGTCTCAAAGTCAATGGAAACCTGAAAATTTTTCCAAGTCCAAAAAAGTCTGACATTATGTCTAGAAGTCTGCGTTACACGATTTCGTGACGGAATTTTCCACGAGATCTCTCCCCATCCATAGCAAAAGCATATCCTATGCTAATATTACAGAAAAGCACCCCTCTAGACCCCCCCAGTCATTTCTATCTCCATAGTACCCGTGAAAGTACATATAAAAAGCTATTTCTGCTGTCACACTGAAGAGCATGTTCCAGCCTGACATAGGTAATCGGACACAATGTTATCAATCATCATATCTTGTGAAATGTCCAAGTCAAATTTTTGAAACAGTCTGAATTTTTCCAACTTCAAAAGTCAACTAACCACTTTAAAAAAATTTTCAAGATCTAAAATGTTGGAATTTCTAAAATTTTCAAAGTCCAAAAAATCGTATGAAATCTGAAAAATTCTTCAACTCCAGAAAGTCTGAAATTACCTGACAAAATATTTGAAAGTCAATGTGATTCCTAACATTTTCCAAGTCCAAATAGTCATTTGAATTCCGAAAAATTTTCAAAGTTCAAAAACAAAATTTTGTGACGGAATTTTGTAACGGAATTTCATGACATATTTTTGTTACCTTTTTTGCGGGTTTGGTCATCCCAAAAGCATATCCTATGCTAAAAACTAAACTGATAGCTCGTAGGAGGAAAAATTTCAAGCTTTACAATTTTCATCCTTTGCATTTTTTTCGTAGCACCCTAAGATTGGCCTGAAAATCCCATTTTTATGGGAAAAAAAGGAGATTGATCCACTCTTCAAGCGGACATATTGGTACATGGATAGGTCTTTTTAAATTCAAACGTTTTCAAGAGTTTAACAAAAAGTCCCTTCCATTTGTGGAAATCTGAAAACTTTTCCAAGTCCAAAAAAGTCTGACAAAATATGTAGAAATTTTGTACTTACAAGAGAACGTTATCAACTCGTCACCTCCGATCGAGCTGAAATTTGGCTCACTTAAAGAGCATGTCACCCAGACCCCACAACCAAATTTTGAGCTGCGGAAGTTGATTACAGCGCATTCTGGAGCGATTCCAAAATGCTTGAGAAAGGTTCCAGATATCTTCGAAAATGGTCTCAATCGACTCGGGGGGGGGGGGGGAGGTCGACTTTGGGCTGGAGAAATTGATGATTTTGAAATTTATTTTTGTGAACGAAATTTTCGAGTTATAAAGAAATACCTACACGTGTCAACTTGTCACCTCTAATTTTCGATTCAACCCTGCTAATCGATTAATAATATCACCCCTACGCCAGGATTCAATTTTTGCAGCCAAAGTTGATTACAGTGCTTTCTACAGCAATTCAGAGTTCCAGAATTTTATCTCAAAATTTTCCGTATTTGTAAAAAATTGATAATACCAATCGGCTATTTTCGCTATTTTCAAAAATTTCCCAAAAATCGGAAAATCAACTTCGGCAGCTAAAAATTTGGTTGTAAGATCTGGGTGACACGCTCTTCAAATGAGAAAAATTTCAGCTCGATCAGAGGTGACGAGTTGACAAAGTTCCCTTGTTAGAAAATTTCAGGAATTATCTTAAGCCATATAACTTTTCACAGGTTACAAGCGTGAAAAATGTAAATAAGGGGGTTGCTGGATTTATTTAGATGTAATTGAAAGAGTAAAATTATTTTTGACGTTGTTTTATGAAAATTTCAAAGGCGATACTTCAAAAAAAAAAAAAAAAATTAAAAACATGTAACGTCAACCAAGTCTTTAAATCCAAGAAATAAACCAAGTGTTTCATAAATTTCAATTCAAAAACACCAATACTTTTTTTCGAAAAACCAAGATTTTTTACATTTTGAGCCACACTTTTATATCTACAAATTCGATCATCGTACATTCGCACACCTATACTTGTTAGGTACTTTTACAATACACGACGAATTACCTAAATTATGGTATTCTAAAACGCGAGGTACTCGTAATTTGGCGTATTTAAACGCCTACGTACGTAGGTGTCACATAAACAATACAGATTTGAATTTCGTCACAGCACAATGAAATTATACTTAAATTAATAGGAGAAATCTGACGAATATAAAATATGAGCGGATGAAAAATCGTAATAACGACTTTCCTGTATATCGTCTAACCTGTCGACGAAAGTTTACGCGGTATTTTAGCAAAATACACACAATCTACGAATATTAGGCATCCATCGGAGTAGGTAAACGTCGTGTCGTACGTCGTGCCACAGCCAGGTTCTCTCACACGATTTAATTATGATCCTTAATACCACCTTAGTGACCTTTTCTGCGCTGTGAACCTGTTACCTGTATGAAAATTTTACCAATACTCGAATCGCGTCAAAATACTCGTACATAAATCAAACGATTACCTTTCGACGCGACGCTGGTACCAATGCGAGCATTTAACGTGAGCTCGACCAATTCAGAATAATCAACAAAACGGAGCGTTAAACTTTTTCAAAATTATACGCGTCGAAGAGAAAGTATCAAGACTTCAAGAGATGAAATTCGTTCGTAATACTTAATCATATCGTAGAGGTGGCGGTATAAAATCAAATTATATCGCGAGCTGGGAGAGAAAAAACCACACATGTAGGTCTATAGAGGTACCCAGACCTACACTATAATCAATTCGATGTATTTCTAAAACTCAACCGAGTTCGTATATGCAACAATCGATACATTTAAAACGGATTGTTGTGTTATGCTAACGAACACGAGGAAATGAACTTTATGAACTTTGCTTTTTATTTAATTATACGTGGACGATGAAAGACGAAAGCTAGTACAAGCATAGTAGGTTAATCTATGAGACAGCGTCATGTTTTGTCATATCCGTTATTTGGCCCATTACGTAATAGAGCTTTTTGTAAGATTTCAAAATATAAGTGTACTTTGTACTTGGTGTGTAAAAGTAGAGGTACTCAAGGTAATAGGTTGGACTAATTTTGATTTTTTTTTTTGAAAATCGAAACAGCTGATGGCACAAAAGATGTCATTAGGGGTCAAAACAGCATATATGGATAATCAGGGGTCTCCAAAATATTCACATTATAAGCATATATTGCACAAAAGTCAAAAAATACACGAATATTCTCTTTTATGATACACGTTATGCTTTTCTTTCATTTTTGAGATATTTTTCGTGATTTTTGGGAAATGCATGCTGTAATGCGGATATTTTGAGAACCCCTGTTCACCCAAATGTGCAATTTTCAGGCGAATTACTGAGTTCTGAGTCACCTAGAGAACCACTACCACTGATTAGAACCCTGAAAAGTTGTTCATTTCACTTTTTAAAATTATTTCATCATTTACATGAAAAAAAATCACTTAAATTTGAAAACTTTGAACCCCTTGAAGCATGAGTTAATTTTAAGTGAGAGGGCTAAAATTTTCACCACATCATTTTGGCACTAAATGACATCTTTTATGTCTCAGCTGTTTTAATTTTCGAAAAAAGGTCAAAATCGTTCCCCTCTAGTATATAATATACGGTGCTGGCTGCTTTACTTTTATGTACGTAGGTCGTATATCCAATACTATAGATCTACTTAGGTACCTAAACGTCTCAAAGAGCATTTATTCTGAGAAAATGACAACGATGCTGGTATACGAGTATAAAAAGCCTGAGACAGACGTTACACTCATAACATAGCCTAACAACTTATTCTCATATACGAAAGTGCGTTTTATTTGCAATTGCAATATGCATTACGAGTCGTGAGTACATGAGTTATTAAGTACCTATATACATGAAACTAAAACATATGCCCTGTTCGAATGTTTTACGATTTTTCAACAGTTATTATTTTTAAAGTTTTACCCATTAGTCCATTATTAGTTTTAATGATACCTAAGTGCGACTTTACAATGGTTATGTGACTAGGAATATTAAAATATACCATAAAAAAGCAAGGGGGCCTAGAGGACGTTCATTTACACAGACATAATCAAATCCATCTAAATATTCTATACTCTTCCTGTCACTTCAAGATCTATTCATATAGTTCAGAGAAAATTTAAAATACGATCAAACTGCGTAAAATTAACACTTGTAGAAAATTTCGAGTCTTTCTCAATATTCTGATTTTCTTGTACGTAGGTAGGTAGGTACGAAATAGAACGAGGAAAGAATTTAGAAAACGTGTCATCTGCTCAAAGAAATGAATTATGAAATAGATGTTAGCGTAGGTATCTCAAAAACAGCAGAGAAAGAGGTGGAGTGGTGGTAAGGTCATTCAAGATTTTAACAATTGCTATTTAACTTCTGGAAGTGGTTTTAGAAGAAAATAAATCTCAAGGATAATTTGGCACCTATTTCTACGAGCCCCAAATTATCGAAGAATAGAAATGTCGTTGGAAATTGAAAATTTTTCAATTTCGGCCCCCGATATCTCCTTAACCCCTCAAAGTAAAGCGAAGGGAGGTAAAATATTAGCTCAAATTTCCTAAAAGCTTGAAAAAATCGTGAAAAGCTGAAATTTTTTTAAAAATTTTTAATTGACCCTACAGTAAGTAAAGGTTACTGGAAATTATTTTACCCCCCCCCCCCCCCATCAGAAACATAAAGTTGCTCGGATTTCTAAATATGTACTTATAGTTAAAAAAATTGTTCAAAATTAAAATTCAAAATAATTCTGCCAAGTGGTCTCCGTCGAACAAAAATCATTGAAAATAATTTTTTACCCTCCCCTCCTCTTTTGTGAGAAATGAGGGTTTTTGAAGTAGGTATGGCTCAAATTCCTCCAAATTTGGAAAAATCGATGACAATTGGATAAAAATTTATTTTCTTAAAAATAATCTTCCGATGTGATTTCTTTCAATTTAAAATGACTGAAAATAATTTTTAACCACTCCCTCATTTTATCCTCAACAAAAGACTAAGTATAATAAGTTACAAGGTCGGCTTAAATTTTGTTAAATTTGAAAAAATCGTTGATGATTGAAAAATAAAATAAAAATGACTGAAAATTATTTTTTATCCCCCCCCCTTCGCCACCTTGAAATTCAAGGGCATTTGTAGTTGGCTCAAATTTCTAAAAAGTTGGGGGAAAACTCGGCAGTCAGATACAATTTCTGTGTTACAAAATGTCTAAAAAAGTCTGTGCAATTTCTGATTTTTTTGTACCAACTGCAACAAGTCATTTGAAATCTCAAAAACAAAAACAATTTCCAAGTTTAAAAAGTTGAGTCAAATGCGTGGCAAAATTTCTAAATTTTCATAATGCAAAAAGTTTAAAAACTGTATAAAAAAATCAAAAAATCGTTTTGAAATTTAAAAAATTTCCAAGTCCAAAAATATTAATTTCTAACAAAATGTCTAAAAGTCAGAATTTATGAAATTTTTCAATTTCAAAAAGTCAGATTATTCCAGCGTAGTGACCTGGAAACATGAAAGGGACCGTTCGTGCGAAAACGAGTTTTCAAGATATACGCGTTTGAAGTTTGGCGGGAAATAGTTACTATAAAAATCACAAAAAAAGTGAAAATCGATTTTTTGACACGAACGGTCCCTTTCATGATTCCAGGTCACATTAATGTCTTGAGTTTTAAAAACTCATGTTCCTATTTTTTAAAAGAAAAGGTTAAATGCTGTCTGACAAAATGTCTAAAAGTCAAAGTCATTGGAATCTCTGAAATTTACCAAGCCCAAAAAGTCCAAAGTAAGAAATCCAAATGACAAAGTATGTAAAAGTCAGCATCATCTTTGAAGTTTTCTGTTTAAAAAGTCGTCTGAAATCTGAAATTTTTTTTCAAAGTCCAGAAAATTTAATGTCTGACAAAATGTTTAAAAGCCATCGAATCTTAATTTTTCAAGTCTAATAAAAGCCCAAAGTCTGACAAAATTATCGATTTCTCTTTGATTATGAAAATATTTCAACAAAAATCATTTTTGGTCAAAATCATGGTTTTTTGTCATTTTTCATTTTCTTGTCCAAACTGTCATTATTTGTCAAAATTGCCATTTCAAAGTAAAAATTGTCCTTTCAAGGTAGAAAAGTGTACTTTTTGGTCAAAATGTCCGTTTTTCATAAATTGTTCTTTTTGGTCCAAATTTTGAATTTTTGGTCAAAATTGTTATTTCAAGGTAATAATCGTGATTTTTTTTGTAAAAATTGTCATTTGAAGCCTTTGGAGATAAAATCTGTCATTTGTGGCCAAAATTGTTATATCAAGGTAAAAATTGTCATTTTCTTGTCAAACTCATCATTCTTGGTCGAAATCATAATTTGTTGTCAATCTTGTCATTTTTTGGTCCAAACTGTTATTTTTTGTCAAAATTGTAATTTTTTGGGTCGAAACTGTCATTTTAAATTTTTTGGTTAAACTCGTTGTTTTTCGTCAATTGTCATTTTTTTGGTCCAACTTAAGAATTAATTAGTCAAAATTTTCATTTCAAGGTAAAAACCATTTTTTTGGTAATTTTAGACTTTTTTTAAAATTTCATCAATGAAAATATTATGGTTGCATATTCAAACTTTTTATAAGTTTAAAAAAGTCTGACAAAATGTCTGAAAGTTTAAAATGTCAACGTTACGGACGGACAGACAGACAAACGGACACGTCATGGATTTTCTGACACAAAGTCTAGAAGTCACCTTCTGAAAAATATTAGCGTTGGTCATTTCTTAATGAAAGAGGCTTCAGTTTTTAATAATTTTTTTTTCAGTTTTTGGGAATGCACTTTTCATGGCCTCAGAGTACATCAGTTGAACGATTCTAGGTGTAGTTAAATTTTGCAATTCAAAAAATGAAATCCACAATTGGTAGGTGATCAAAAACTGGTTAATTATTATAAACATTTTCAAAATTATTGTTCAGTTTTTTATATTTTTTTCCAGTTTTTGGAAATTTTAGCCTACCTGAAGCCCTCTTACTTCTCATCAAATCCATTTTCTGTCAAGAGAGGTTATGTACCTACTGAAAGAAATGAAATTTTGGAATAGGTAATAATTTTTTTAAACGAATTTTTTATTTTTTTCAAGTTTAGAGTGGTCAATTCAGAACCTTTACGACAAAATGAATTTTCCTACCGGAAATACAAATTTTTTGTAACATTTTTTGAAGGAAGTCATCATAATCGAAAATTTTGCAAGTTGCAACTCTGACTTTCAATTTTCCTGACTAAAAATACAATTTTGTCATTGGAAGGGGATAAAGAGGGCAACCTGCTCTCTCAAACTACTCGCCTTTATTAGGTCCATCTCTGAATAAAAGTTTAAAAAACAATTCATATATTCTATTTCCTCCAAAAAAAATAGTATTTTCCTTCTTGCATAATTTTACCTTGGAAATTCACTCATTCCAATTTTAAAGGGTGGAGGTTTAAATTTTTACCAAATTTTACAAAATCCAACTAAAAATTAGACGAATCCTACAGGAAAATTCTCCCTAAAATTGTATCAACAAGAAAATACATACAATCACAGCCAACCCATCGTCTCTTATTTATAGAATTCGTGTTTCGAACAAATTCATCATTCACGTAATCACGCTTCCTTCCTTCACACCATCGCCTTCGTGAAAAAAACTTGAAAATTTTCAAGATTACCTCGCGCCATCTCCCATTCATGAAATAAAAGTCACGATGAATTTTTTTCCAATTAAAACCACGTACGGGATACACTGTTGCAACGCATAATACATCGTAAAAAATTACATAACTTTTACATTCACATCACTCGGCTTCATTAGAAAATAACAAATAATTAGTCGACATTATTCCAAAATATCATTCTCACAATTCGTATGAATTAATGCATCAAAAATACACCCGAATACCTACATTTTAAAAATACGCTAATTATACGTATACGATGGTTCGAAAAGAGCATTTAAGAATCCTAAATGCAATAAGTATACGTAATCATAGCCCACATTTCGCATATTCATCGCATCCGAGTAGGAGTATTTATTTGTATATTTATTAAAATACTTCCCACGTAACCTTGATTATCACCACGAACACTCGTAATATTATGTATGTACCTGTTGTTTACGTTTTTAAACCATCTACAAAAATACCTATATCGTGATAGGTTGTAGGTACAGCTAAGTTTTTTCAGTCAAACTTTATTTATATACGAGATGACGTGTGTAGAATAAATAAAACTAAAATTAGCACCGTGTACGTTATTAAAACCGTGTCGATTTAGACCCAGTTTTGAATGAAAAATAATTGATGGAGAATACCGCACGCCATACCACTATTCCGTTATAATGAGCACCGGTAGTCGTGGTATACCTGTAATTCTCTAGGGTAATGCGATAGGTATATTCGTGATTATAATAGTGACAGAAATTTTTTTCGCCTTTCGATTCTTCAACATTTCGCAGATGTATTTGAGAAAACTAGTGTAACCGAGGACTACCATCAAACCATCCAATCAATCGAACAGCCTCAAGATGAACCTTGAACTATTTTTGTGGCACATAGACACACTCTAGAGTCCTAGTATGCACTCGAGGGTCAATATATCGAACCATTACCTATACCACAATAATTAATCACCGATGTAAATATTTAGATGTTTTCGAATCGACAAACATTAAAGTTTAACGGCCGCATTGTTTCAATGATCCCGAATTATCGTAAATCTGCACTCGTAAAGTACTCCCAAAATGTACATGGCGGTTGTTCGAGATCGAGACAAGTACCAGTACCGCGTGTAATGTTGTACTCGTGTTGAGCGAAAATCTGATAATGTATTTTTCAACGAGTCGTTTGCCGGAGTGTCACGTGTAACTGGTAAAATATCACAGCCTTGATTACGTGATTTACATTTTGTATCGGAGCCTTTGGAAAAATGGAAATGCAAAACGAATAAGTATACCTAACCTTTCTTGTGATTTTATCAAAATGGACCATCTCTATCTTGAAGCAAGCCCTCTAGGCATTGGATTTCTTACCTCGAGAAATTACTTTTTTTCAACAAAACAATACCTACTCAATATTGAAAAAAAATGTTGAATGATTTCTGGCAAAATGACTGTAGATAGGGTAGGCACGTCTTAAATAGTGAATAGGTAATTAAATAAATTAGAAAACTATCAACCTTTTAATGACATCCACTTATTGACCTTTTTCGAGCATTCGCCTTCGTTTGATTTATTTTTTTAATCTTCTCGTTCCACGAGTGTTTTTAAAAATCGATCAACATGACATCTAACAATTCACCTTTATAAGGCTATTAGCATTTCCAAAGTAAACAAAGTGCTAATGGCACTAGGTTATGAAATTCGATTTTTTATCGCAGCTTCGAACATAATTGGGAAATTACATTTAAATTTTCCATCTTCCTAATGATTCTGTATTCCCAAATGAATCGAATAATTAACCTTGCCAAGGTGATCAACGCATAAAGTACCGCAGGCGAAAATTTGAGCTATGGTTTCAAAAATTAAAGGACGATAGAGCCCATGAAATGCAGAAATGTACAAGTCGTTTCAGAAACTGATGGAAATCCTGAATCAGTGAATCTTAGATCAAAAATTAGTACCAAAAGGTTTCAAAATTGGTGAGCTAAAATGATCAATTTTTTATGATTATGGACCAGTTTTGGGCAAAAAATCTTGGGGTAGCAAACATTATGCGATTTTTTACTGAAATTGAAACGTTGTTGATGTATTCTTCAATATTTTATAAATTTCAAATTAAAATTATTCAATATTTTTTATAGGAAGGCTTACTGAAAGGCTCTGGTGTGGTAAGGGGGTATTTTTGATTTTGAAAAATTTTACATGAAATAAGTTGAAAAAATGGAAGTTTCTCAATTTTGTTGAAATTGCAATATTTGGTGGAGCTCAAGGATTCTACCATTTCGACCAGAGGCCGATTGACCCACTACCACACCAGAGCCTTTTTGAACAGATATTTCGCTTAAGTTGATCGAACTTGGGCCCCGAAGCAATAAATTTTCAAACTGGAAGCTCTTTTTTATTATTTTAGCCAATTTTTATGAAAACTTTTGAATAACGTTTTTTATGGCATTTTAGCTACTTTCACAACATATTTCAAAGATTTTTAGATTTATTCATTTTCACGAGATTTTCGATACTTTGTGATTTTTTGAAACCTTTTTAACGGAATTTTCCACAGTTTTTATGATTTTTTGATGTGTCTTTTTTTACCATTTTGGTGAAAATTTTGACGATTTTCATTGTTTTTGGCCATTTTTATCGTATTTTCAATTGTTTTTATGAAAAACTCAACAGTTTTTACAATTTTTGATTTTATAACCACTTCTACCATATTTTTACCTTTTTATGACAATTTAAATAATTTTTACGAAAATTTCACCAATTTCAACATTTTAAATAATTTTCACTGAATTTCGTTTCATTTTAATAGTATTTTATTTTTTGTCTATGAAAAATTAGACTTCCTTTACGACCCCTTGAAGGGTAGTGCAGTTGCATCCCCTACACCCCTCTCTTCATGGCTCTGAGTATTCGTTGAAAAAAAAATATTGAATAGTAAAAAGTAAGAGACATAATTATGCGACGGTGTCCAATAAAAGGGACCATATTTGACCAAAAAAATCGTTTTTCACTTTTTTGGCTTATTTTATGTAAAAATGGAATGGAAGTGGTCCCAAGTCACCAAACTCAAAAACGAACGAGTTATTGCAATTTGAAAGCAGTAAGGTCACAAAAATTCAATTTTTCAACAATTAAAACATTTCTTATTTTTATTTTAAAAATATATATTTTTTTAACTTTAAACACTTCTTTTGTAAAATTATGTTTTTGGTCGAATTTTTATTGGACACTATCAAATATGTTGAAATACCAAATTTTGACATAACAAATTATAAGAAATGAAAAAATGAAAAAATGTATTCTTCGACGATTTTCACGATTTTCTGATCATTTTTTTCATGTTTCAAATAATTTTTATGGAAGTTTTAACAACGCTTACGAAAATTTTAACCATTTTTATGATTTTTTTACCATTATTTTTACCCATTTTTATAACAATTTCAACAATTTTTACAAATTTTTTGACGATTTTCGCGATTTTTAAATTTTTTTTTTCATTATTTAAACAATTTTTACGAGATTTTCGGCAGTTTTCAAGATTTTGTGGTAACTTTTACGATACTTTTGCAAATTCTTATGAAAATTTCAACAATTTATACAGTAAGACAATTCTTACAAAATTTGAGTTTATGTATTTACTTATTCCAAGTGATTCAGAAAATTTTAACAATTTTCACAATATTTGAACCACTTTTACAACCTGATCTAAAAATGAAATATTGGAAGGATATCTCAAAATCGGACTTTTCGTTAAAACATAATCTGAGATATTTTTCAAAATTTTCTTTGAGCTCGAGTCATTTGAAACGGTTTCTTGATGACTGTGATTACACATTTGTTGCAACGGAAATTTGATGACTTTTTTCATCACCCCCTCCCCTCCTCTTCCCTATACCTTATTTTATTCAATCGGACAAAGTTCTAAAAACATAATATTTTCGAACGTTTATTTTTCAATTTTTCATCCTTCAAATTTACCATCATGCTTAGAAATCTTAGAAATTTCAAATTTTCCAGCCATCACCTGAGAAAATTAATTTTGTTCACTCTTGAACAGAACTCCTTCAAAATTTAAATTTTCTCAATTTTTCCACTTATCGAAAGTGTTAGGTGGTTTTTAAACATTGCTCAAATGAAATGAGAATGAAAATTTATAATTTCAACAATAAAAACAAGACTTTAATTTTCTCATTATTTTCCCAATAAACGAAAAAACTCATCTACGAAGGCGAATTCGCAAATTAATTAATTCATACACTCATTAGCATTTCCGATAGGTACTTCCGACGTCATGTACCTATGGAATTTGGTAAACATGTTAAATTCGCGAATAAGCAGACTTGTTAGATTTATATTGTAAATACACCACTAGTACTCGTACCTCTACCTATAATAATATAGTGGGAAAAATCAGGTTTTCGGAGTTCGGAATGAATGAAACGGTGTTATTGCTGGTTCGGTGTACATAGAACTTATAGAAAGTGAATCAATCGATTTGATACGGCAGCCAGATGTTGAATTGGGAAAAAAAGAGAGGAACAAACCGATAAACATATACAAGTAGAGGTAGAGGTACCTACTCAACAGACGATTTACACCGTTCCATGAAAACTAGCTCGCTATACAAATTATCTCATTAATGAAAATGAAATTCGTTTTTGTCGTCGTCGCAATGTTCGCCAGGTAGTTGTAGTTATACCGCATTACATCGTCCAAGCGAGCGGAATATTTAATGCGAAAATCTGATTTGCTAATATCAATTATGAAGGTTAATTTATGCATATTTACTATAGGTATTATTACGAAAGAAAACTCAAAATATTTATTTTGCGGGGTTTCCTCAACAGTTCTATTTGTTCAATAAAAAAAAAAAGGCGAAATGAAATTTTACGAAAAATTTGTGAGTCAAAATTTCTTGTTTATATATAGCCAACACATAAATATAATATAGTAATTTATAACCATTCGCGTGTGTTAATATTGATACAGGATGCTATAAAAATTCGTTCATATTTTGTTGCATTTTGATGGTCTGTAGATATAGATAATAATCTGTTTTTAATGATCAAATGCATCACTAATCACATTCGTGTAAAATTTTGCATCCAAATTCTAGGTCGAGGCTGCACATATACCTACAAATTAGACGCCTTAATTAAATGATGAAAACGTGCATGCACTCCCAATTCTTACGTAAAAAAAAAACATATACCTGAGTAAAAGTTGAAAACAGGTGTAAAATCGGCGATTCTAGATAAGCATCTAGTCGTAAAAGAAATTTGAACTGAATAAAGAGACGGAAATCATCAGTAGGGTACCCAAAGGAGCAAAGAGGACAATCTATCACCTTGATATGAAAAATATTTCGTCAAATGTTTTCTTTTGAAACGTGATTTTTCAAAAAAATATAATTTTCAAATACCTAACTCCAAATTTTGATAGATTTTTTAAAAATCACATCATTTTTCGATTTTTGCGGACATGTGTATTTTTGAAAAGGTCCTATTTTTGAGGTCAAGGTCACCCGATAATATTATATGAAATGTCTGATCGATTGAAATCTCGCGGAGCCTTCCAAGTACAAAATTCGCTGTAGTTGTTCGCATATGAAGTTGAAATTTCAAAAAACAAAATTTTAAGAAAAATGCATTCGAAATTTTCATTTTAACCCTTTGAAAGTTTCCTTTAATATTTCATCAACTCAGCATTCTACACAAAAGTTTATAAGGACTAAAGTTGAAGAAAATTAAATTTTCCACAACTTTGGTTCTCGTAAACTTTCGTTCAAAGTGCATGGTTGCCATGATATTAAAGCTCGAAAGTTTCTTTGAATTTTTGCAAACAGAATTTTTTTTTCGTTATTTTGGACTATTTTATGTTATCTAGCCTCAAAATAAAGTTCACCAATTACATATCAAAGAGCATAGTTCACTCTATCAGAAACAATAAAAATCCCTTAATCGACATTTTTGACAAAACTTTCGAAAAATCGCGATATCTCTCAAACTAATACCTCAAAAGTACTTTAATCGATTTTGGTATGATTTTATTTCTAAAACTTTCCAAGTTTTTTAGAAAGGTAATTTTCATTGATGAAAGGGGCGATTTATTACCTATTCAATCAGTTCATCGACAACTCAACCGATATATCGATAATCGAATAAGTACGTTTGAAACTTTATGATTTTTTAGAAAAAATTTTGAACCGATTTTAAGACTTTTTCTTTGATATTGAAATCGACGGATTCGTAATTTAACATTTCGATATATCGACTATTGATAATCGAATCGATGAATCGACTATCGATAATCGAATCGATATATCGACTATCGATAATCGAATCGATATATCGACTATCGATAACCGAATCGATATATCGACCATCGATAATCGAATCGATGAATCGACTATCGATAATCGAATCGACGAATCGACTATCGATAATCGAATCGATGAATCGACTATCGATAATCGAATCGATGAATCGACTATCGATAATCGAATTGATATATCGACTATAGATAATCGAATCGATAAATCGACTATCGATAATCGAATAATTGTTTGAAACTTTATCAAAAATTTGCAATTTTTCAATCGATAAATCCAATAATTTGTAGGTGGATCATTCCATGTCAATTCGACAGAAAAATGCAGTCATCCCCTTCGACTTTGTTCAAAATTTTTTTACAAAATCCTCTCATAGGGTAGGTAATAAGGTGGGTCGTCTTTGACTTTTTTTTGGAAAGTTGGAGAAGGGATTTAAAAAAATTGGTGTGGTTATCAAAAAACCGTGGAAAAAATTTTGGTTCTCAGTTTAAAATTTTCGAAAAAATGATCATATAGAAATCGGGGAAAAATTGCTTTTTTGATGATGGGTAATTATTGTCATATTATATCCATTTAAAAGAAAAAAAATTTCAGCACTCTCTCTCACTTTTCTATGGTTTTACATCACTTTTAAAAAATACGCCAAATTTGGACTATGGTTCACAAGTGATGTAATACCTCTGATAAGTAGGAAAAAGTGCTGAAATCTTTTTTGTCTCTTAAAGAGATATAATATGACTAATTTTCACCAAAAAAAAACAATTTTTTTTGAAAATTCAAAAATTTTGAACCTCATCCGCAGAGTGAAAAATTCTAGCCTGAGACCCAATTTTTTTTCCACGGTCTTTCCACACTACCCTACAATTTTTTTCGACCCCCCCCCATTTTCCAAAAAATGTTAAAGGCGACCCACCCTAGTTGGTAAGAGAACCACCATTATTTCACCCCCCCTTCCTCATAGGGCTGGGAGACGAGGCCTCGAAAGTTTTTACACAGTGGCGATTTCATGCTGAGGTACCTGACTTTGAAGCCTCATAAATCAAGATCCGTTGCCCTCACAGTAAATCTGCTTGCACAGTTTTAAAGACCGTCAAAAGCAGATGAAACCCCGCTTATAAAAAACTTTGAAAGTTCCAAGTTCAAACTTTTTTCAAAAAGCTCAATTTTCACAAATTTGTCACTTCATTGAGCTTTCATTTAAAAATTTGTAAAAATTCAAGCCAATACATTTCTTTATACTACTTACAACTAACAATGTTTCATTGTGGGATCTCAATGCCCTAAGGAGGTTCAGAAGCCCCAAAATTTTGGTCAAATTTCAAAAAAAAATTCTGGCTTTGAGGCATATCTTTGCCGTTATGTTTTCGATGGTGCTGATTACGAATATCAACTTATTTTTTCGATCCGAACCCTCAGTTCTCCACACTGAGCCCCTCAATTTCGAAAAAAATGAAAAGATCGTGTCGCTTATGATTCGTTAGGTTTTCGGGGTCGCTGATCTCAAATATCGACTTAGTTTTTCATTACCACCTTCCTGTGCGCCAACATCCATCACAAGACCCAACAATTTTGTAAAAAAGTGATGGGGTGAAGGGGTATTTTTGCAATTGGGAAATTTTTCAAGTCCCCCCCCCCCCCTGGAAAATGGGTTCGATAAGTTCCCGACCGAATCCGCCTGTCATGAGAAACCCAATTTTTATAGAACTATTTTGCTATTTTCAACCAGTAACAAATCACAGAAATTTTGATTCAACGAGTAAGAAAGAGAAAATGGCTAAATAAATCATTTTCTATAAAAATGGAAAAAATTTCCTTAAAAAATGTGAGACCTTTCATGCGCTTCCTGCTCAGCCCAAAAAGCAATTTCACCAGCCGCAATTGCAGCAGTTCCACACAAATATTTCAAAGAACGATTTCATCAATTTTTATATACCGACGACACGTGTCGCGGCCATTGACCACCAAATCTCGCACATCCTCATTTTGGCTCCGGAAACTCCAAAATTCTGGAAAGCTCTCTAACGCATTCTAATTCCAGTCGAAAGAGACAAAAAAACCATAAACCTAAATAAACGTATCATCAAATTAGCGAACAAGACGACACGAAAATTAAACTTTACTGCGGTCGGAAATAATTTTTCAACGCCTTCTCGTACATCATAACCATCGTGTTCTAAGGTTTTATCACATTATAGCAGGAATTATAAATTACAAGCGCAGCCTTTATAATTGTTATTAATATATTCGAAACATTCACACTAGCAGCATCGAGCAGCACTATATAACTTTTAACTGACTTATGGACCACTGCGGTCCGGTATTTGAGCTACGACTTACACTTATGCACATAAAAGAATCACTCGTCGGTCGTCACAGCGGATAAAGTTCAACGATAAAACGTACCAAGCATGTTCGGTTACATAAACCGCGATATCGTGTACAATGTACATCCGTTTTTTAAAAAGCCAGCTTTAAAATCGAATTTATATGCAATTAACGTACGACAGTATTCACTTAAAAAAACGTGTAATCAACGTTGACAATCGTTGAATAATCTTTACATAATAAAAAAAAAAGATTCTTACGTGGAAAAACCAACCTAATTAAGAACACAAATTAACGCACTTTTAATCAGAAATTCATTCCGTCGCGTTTATACGTTCTCTGCTTTCGGTCTTCGAAAATGTAAACAATTGGCAAATCGACGTTGGCATTGGTATTACGTATCGAGTTTTTAAAATGAAAATAATAACAAAAAAATTCAATAAAAATTACGTAATGAAGCAATTTTGTAAATTATATTTTGAAAATATACGAGAAGTTCAAATTTAACACGAAATTGATTTTTAGCTGATTTTTGAGAATCGCAAAATCAGCTATTAAAATTGAACTGATGATGTTGTACCTAAATTTTTGTCCACGTGATAAGTCTTGTAATAATTAACCGAGTAAGCTGAAATTTTTAAGAAAGGTCAAGTGCTAACGAGAATAGAAATCTATTAAATTCGGAAAAAATCGGTGAACCGGTTCTCGAGTTATTCGCAATTAAAACTTTCAAACAGCTGTAGAGCCATAAATAAAGCACTTACGGAAAATTTGTAAATCATCTTTTTGATAGTATTTAAAAGGATGAACAAAAAAGATTATATGCTATTTTCATTTTTGTGAACCGGTTCTCAAGATATTGCCGATTGAAATTTTCAAATACATCTAGTGCCTTGAATATTGCAGTTGGGTGAAAATTGCAAAGGTCATTTTTTGTAGTATTTAAAAGGGTGCACAAAATAAGTTATATACTATTTTCATTTTTGTGAACCGGTTCTCGAGATATTCACTAAAATTTTCAAATACCTGTATCGCCAAAAATAAAGCATTTATGGAAAATTTGTAAATAACCTTTTTGATAGTATTTAAAGGGATGGACAAAAAAGGTCATATACTATTTTCATTTTTGTGAACCGGTTCTCGAGATATTGCCAGTTGAAATTTTCGAATACCTCTGGCGCCTTGAATATAGCATTTACGTCAAATTTGTAAATAACCTTTTTGGTCGAATTTGAAATGAGGGACAAAAAAGGTCATATACTATTTTTATTTTCGTGAACCGGTTCTCGAGATATTCAGGGCGATAAAGTTTGCTTCTTTCTAAAATTCAAATTTCGTTTCAATTGCTCACCTGAAGTGAAATATTTAGACGTATTATGAAATTGACAGTGAGAAAATCAGTTTTTCTAATGCATTTGCCTGCGTTCGAGTTTTTTTCCTATTGAAATAGACAAGTGGGATATAAATTAAGTAGGTAAACACGATATGATCTCGAAATACAATCAATCACCCTTATTACGACAATAATTCATATCTAATTTGATCTAATTACTGAGTCTACAACTGTACCACTTCGATCGATAAATTAAAAAGCAGAAATGACAATTTTTCACACATACGTGCGTAATGAAAAACTGATTATAGCGTTAGATAGAATTAATATTCTTCGCACTTATTTATTTATACACGACACGTAACGAGCTATACAATATTTCGATAAGCTTCGTAGACGAATGAAAAAACCATTCGATACGTAAAATAAATCTATCAGAACCCGTATAAAAAATGCTTTTTGGATTACCTTTATTTGCTATAAGTTTGATAGACGATGTACGAGTTGGTTGCTCTAATAACACATTTAAAAAGACTTCACAACGTTGGAGATTGTCCAGCACAATTCCAGCACAATTCGCGGAAGTTAATAACGATTTATAAACACGTGTGGCCAAGTCACACAAAAAGCATCGAATACTTAGAATACTACACACGGCGAGGTGTAATTTGGAATCACTCCCATACACGAACGAAATATGTAAATAAGTACACAGTTATAGACACAAAGGGTTGCAATTATAGTCGAAATCGAGTTGGCAATTTTTTTTTCATTTAATAAAAGAACGAAGCAGCATCATCATCATCGATTCATCGTGTACTACACCATCACATGGTTGATGATGATGGTTTACGTAGGTGATATCGTATCACTTGTTGATAATATTTTTATACACGCGATTGACCAACCAAGTATAACACCGAGTCTTATCACAGCCTTCATACATGGCTGGTGTAATAACGTGAATTGAGAATGATTACTTTATAAGAGTATATAAGGGTACCCATAGAGTTTAAATGAGTCGAGTGAGTGCGTAAGTGTTTCAATATATGGCTTATTTTTTATAAGATGCTATGCCTACTTGGCTAAATGAAATAATAAGGGGAGTAAGTACGTATTTCCTTCATGTTCATTTATTAAATTAAAAATGGAATTTGATACGTGATGCGTAGGGCTGAATCGAAAACCCTTCGAATCCAAATTCTTAGCTAGCAATCAAAGTTGTTTTCTATAAGGAGCATCTATACAGAATTTTTGAAAATTGTGGCGAAAATGTCATGAAGATATAGAGGTAACGGTCCGATTATTTTACCCACTTTTCGATATAACTCCCAACCTAATGAAGTTGAAAAAAACTGAATGGTTCGTTGGAAATTGGAATCACCATAATTTTCTTAACAATTTCCCATAGAAATTAATTTTTTAACACATCTAGGTTTTATTATTTCTGAAAAATTGAGTCCGCAGTTTTTTCACCCCTGTCCACTATTTTTTACCCCCAATTTTTATCATAAGTTTGTGGTTAAGATGCTGGCATTTTTCGTTCTGAAGTGAAATTTATCATTTAAAAGTGAAAAAAAAATGAAAATCCATTTTTAAGGCACCTTTTTTCTGAGGGTCCGCCCCCCCCCCTTTCAAAAACTCCCTGTCACTTTATCTAAGGACCGAATTTTAAAAAATTTCGAACAAAAATTGTAGATCAAGATACTGGGAATAATTTTAATTATTAAAAAATATTCGAAATTTTTGGTAATAACCAAAATTATTTCACAAATCTCAATCTACAGCTTTTGTTTGAACATTTTTTCAATTGAGACCTCAAGTACAGAAATAGGTTTTTTTTTTTTTGTAAATGATGGGGATGGACCCTAGGAAAAAATGGAGCTTGAAAAATGGAAGCACAGATCGTTTTTCTCAAATACGTCCTGGATTAAGATTACGAATCAAATCATGAAATCGTTTTTAACCTTTCTATCGCAGGGAATTTGAAAAAAATTAGGGGGTAAAAAAAGAAAAGAGCTTGCTTACAATGGTAGTCTGCTATGAAGTAAAATATCTTTTATTTTTTTACCCTCTTAAATTAATTACTGAAAATGTTCTAAGGAAAACCAACTACATCACTTTGTAGCTTAAAGATCATAGAGTTGATTTCGACTTGAACTCCCATTTTGCGGATGAGGTTTGAAATTTTGAAATTTTGTCATTAATCTAATTTCGAATTGAAAAAATTCTCGATTTTTCTCGATTTTTTTAAGGCTGTTCGGATGATTTTTGTACATGGTCAAAATGGTAGTTTTTGAAGAAATCTTGAAATTGAATATAAATCAATTAGATACAAGGGGTTCTCAAATTTCTGTGAAGTAATTTTCAAATTACCAGATGACGCCATGTGGGTAATCAAGGGGAAATTTGTGAACCCCTAAAAAAAGAAAGTGATATCAGGGTTGTCTTATATGCATCTGGAGTGAAAATCAAACTCCTAAAATCGATCAAACCAAATGTAATTTTTTTTAAATTCAATTTCGAGATATCGTCAAAAACAATCATTTTTCCCATGAACAGAAATCATCTGAACACCCCCCTCCCCTCCCCTCACACACAAGAAAACGGGAAAATGTGAGAAAATGGTGGCAATTTTTTCTACTCTTTTATGGTAACAATGCGACCTAAAAAATGTAAAAAAATTCAAGTAGTTTTTTTTAATTTTTGAAAAGTTTAAAATTTTGAACCCCATCCAAAAAATGGGAAATGGGGGTTAAAATCAGAGATCCAAAAGTTTTTCCACGTTTTTTTTTGAAGTCATCTTGCAACTTTCGTTCGATCCCTTTTCCAACTTTCAAGAAAACGTAAAGACAACCCACCCTATTGTGTATCCTTGTCCTAATTTTTGAGAAAAAAACATACGTTACTTAGAGTTATGTATACTTTTTGATTTTTCGATGTTTTCAAAAATGTTTGCCTATTTTTTACAGAAAAATGCAAAAAGATTTTTTTGAAATGTCCATGAAAAATGGAGTAAATGTAAAAAAAATGGGAATCAATGACCACTTCCTTTAAAATTGTTTTCAAACTTTCTGCGAAACTGAGAGTTCGAAGCTTGTTAAAAATTTTTTGATATCACAGATCGGTAGGTAAATTAATCGGAACATACGAGTCATTTTTTAAACCGTTCGGTAACTTTGAACCTTCCGATCTAATTTTGATATGTTTAGGTACCATCTTTCTAACATCTTCACAATAATCCAGAACAAGAAAAATCAACAAATGAAAATGATGAAATCTACTTAGATTCATTGATTGATGAAAATTCTGAACATAATTGTAGATACTTTTTAATACGTAGGTATATATTCTTGTGCTTGGGAGGGGGGGGGGGGTTCAGCTATCCTGTACG
>FIZU01008338.1:0-18575 GCA_900064475.1 Pseudococcus longispinus
ATGTAGGCATGCCACTACCTGGAACCAACATAAGTAGTCATGTTCCTCCTAAAGCAAATCTGTTTTTCAAAAATTAAACTATTAAAAAAATTCTCTCACTCAAATTTGAATCTGAATCTGATAAATTTACCCTGCTCAAACCATACAGAACTTTTATTCGCTCTACACTAAACTCGATAATGGATATCCATCTATGCTTTTGCAATTTCTTCTACCCTGGATGAGCTGCAACGCCATTCACAACATAAACTCTAGAATAGCTCTTGGAGAACGTCATATTACTTTTACAGTAAACTACTCTCCAAAATTTCTGAACCTCCGCCGACTTTAAAAAGGCAATAAAACTTTTTTTTTAAAATTTTAAGCTTGAAAATTGAATGAAATACAAATATGTGAAATTTTGAGAGAAATTTTCGAATTTGAGGTTGCTAATTACCTACAAAAAATATGGAATCGAATATCAGCTGTAATACTTCGTTCTCAGCCAAAACACAAGATGATACATTTTTATTTATGCCAATTGTTGAATAAGTTGCCTATACACATGGTTCCAGTATTTTTTCACATCAATGTCGAAACAAAGCATCGCATATTTCTTGCACTTTCAATTAGGTAAAAGTCCCCTTCGCTTCATACTGGTAGGCAATTTATTCAACGTAATTATCGGTATTCATTCGCGTTATTCAATCTCACATTGCTCTTGAATGGTGACCAATGTCAGCAGATTTTAAAGACCTGAAATTGCCAATTTCAAGGTTCAATATCCTCCAAATCGCCATTTTTTACGTTTCAATGTCGCCCAAAATTGCTAACCAAAAATCCTCGTGTGTTTTTGAGATAGGTACCTACGTGTTTTCGTGATGAAAAATTTCAATAGTTACTCTCTAGCGTCTTGAATGTAATAATTTTGTGGGATTTTTACATAACCTTTTTCAAAGAACTCAAAAGGACTTGCAAAAAAGATTAGGTATGTACTAATTTCATTTTTGTGAACCAGTTCTCTAGATTAGATATCGATATCGTCTTGATACAGTTTGCTTCGTTCCAAAAAATATTTGCTTCAAGTAATTCAATATCCTAGGTGAAATTTTTGATTATTGAAGAACTACGAATTTTATGAAGCACCTAGCAGTACTAGAGCAGTCACACTTTTCTAAACTTTTCATTAATTTTAATCATTTTTAAAAATCGAAAAATTTAATCAAATTTTCACCACCAATTTTTGTAAAAAGAGCATTACTCGATGATAGCAAATTATCTATACTCATTAAAAAGATAGATTATCAGATTAAAATCATCGATTGAAGGAATATAAAGGAATTCAGTTTTGAAATTATCTACTAGAGATAATGTGATTAAAAATTTTAATCAAACAGTTTTTCAAATATCTTTCGCCAACAGAATTCGAATGATTTTAAGTAAATTTTTCATTGGGGAAGTTATCCTACATAAAGTGACACCTATAGAAAGAAAAAAACGTTCCAAATAGTAAGTTATCCTAATATAATTATTTCTATTGAGAGTTTATTTTCACGATCAGTTAAAAAAAATATTTTTGTACCTAATCCTGATTTGTTATATTATGTGTACAGGCGCAGTATTGCATTAAACTGACAAGACGACTAGAAGCCAAACTTAAAGAAACAGTTAAAAAGGCAAAGTACAATTAAAGAAATGTTCGACGAGATAATAACTACAGAATAATGATGAAAATGGAAAACGAAAAGGTGATTAAATTTTTGTGTTTTCTAAGATTAGTTTTTTGATAATGGAAGTGTTGACCTTTTCTCTTGGAAAATCTGGAAATTATATGCATATTGGGCAGAGATTGACAAAATTATTCCCAAAATTATTTTAAATCAAAATTATGAAATAGTTTTCAAAATTCTCGAAAATCATGAAAATCGTTTCATAAAAAAAGATTCTGAATTATGACAAAGTCAAAATTTTATTATCCTCCATGAAACCAAACTAAGTTCGTCCCTGAATGTACCTCGGTGAAAACCAATCAATTATGCAATCACGATTAATGACCCCCTCCTGTAGGTACAAGAAGTAATTTTCTTGCATACTGCACAGGATCCTACACATCCCCTTCACTTTTCTTGAAATTGAAATTAAAAAATTCAAGGTTGCATAAGTGAGATCCAGAATCCATTGGAAACCTATTATTTCATTTAATCAATTATTTAAACAGAAATCATTCAAAATGGCATCATTTTAGTAACCGGGCCCTAATTTATTGTTTTTTTTTGTTTCAGGAAAAAATGATTCTCACGATTAACAAGTTATTGTCCTTCAGAAGAAACTTTTTTAATATGCTTTGGGAGTTTCTAAACCTCTGACCATCGCATTGTGTAGGTACTAAGAAATCACACAGTGTCAAAGTCTTGAAAAACTGACTCAGTAGGTATGCGAGCAACTATTCAAAAATTTGAAACTGCATTAAAAGATACCTACAGTATTGGAATTTCATTACCTTACCTATCAACTGTTTGAACTCGTATGAAGATACAATTCCATTAACTATCTATAGCCTGTCATGTAAACAGCACAAACTGAACTAATACGAAGATGAAGTAAAAACAATGAAATCGAATATGAGTAAATTAGCCACAATTTTCACACAGTCAAAAAAAAAAGCTGCGGTGAAATTATTCAAAACACAGTGCAACTCGTGTCATTGGTCAACCATAAATTAGACAATTTATAAAGAAATCTACAAACTAAAGAAACTGGCAAGGAAATTAAGCAAACATGAAGTATAAAATCTTATTTGAAGTCATGGAAAAATAACCCGCACGAGAAGTTATCGCTACTGGAAACTGCATTTGTTATCTACAGCTTTATTTCACATTTTGTAATTGTAATAGGCGTCACGAAGAAGGTGCACGAGTATTTTACCTTCAGACAGAAATGTATGTATAAGTATCCATAATTTGCAAAACCGAAATGAAAGCAACATACGTACAGATGGATTATCCAACTACAGTTGACAAGTTTTGTTCTTGAAGCAGTATACAACCTAATCAGTATTACGGACATTCCGTATCAACACTTCCCGACGATGAATGACATACTATCTACAGAACATAGGATCTCTACCCGATGTACCTCTAAAGGAGGATCACTGCTGGTCCAATTCTTGGAGTTAATTTCACACGATTACACATCTTCCATAACAAAGACATCAACAACTTAAATTCTATGCACTAATATCTTTTCCTATTCGGATTTTTTTTCATGTTCTACCTACAATAATCTTTTGTTCTTGATTTTCGTGTTTTTTAAAAATTTTATATGAATTATAGAAAATGGAAAACGATGACGTGATTTAATTTTCAAGTTTTCTAACCTCGGTTTCTTGATAAAAAGCATAGATTAATACGTATAATAGATAGCCCGCCTTTATGGAAACAAATTCTCGTCCTGCTTTTAGTCAATCCTCAAAAAAAAATCAAATTGCACAGTTTTGTGATAGAGGGCGCTGTAAAGTACGCATGCGCAATGCGCAATAAGTCTGTGTCTTTCCCCTTTCCATCCTAAAAATGCTGCTACAAAACCGCTATCTCTGAATTAGCTCCAGAACATAGCACAAAACCAGCTCCTTTTAACGAAATTAAGCGAGAAATTTTTTTACATACGGCGGGCTAAAGTAAGACATAATTTAATATGGCCTATTGAATAAAGGGTTTGAAAAAATGAGGAGAAAATTGGAGAAAATCACGAGTGCACTTGATTGAAAATCTTCATCGGTTTAGCGGGTTAAAAAAGCTTGCGAAAACTGAATGGCCATGGTGAAAATTTTTACAGAAAAGACAATCAGAACTTGGAATTTCATCATTTTTTTCACGAAAAAGAAATTTAATTTCTTACCTAATACATAGAAGCGAAAAAAAATAAAAACAAACTGTTGAAAACAATTTGTCTCCCCTAAAAATCTGCCATCTGCAACTGCTGCAACACCTGCCCTGCCCTGCTTTAGATGCACCTGAAAAGTAGTCAAACTAAACATTTTTCAGTTTAAAGTTGAACTTTTTTGTGCCTCAAAAGTCAGAAAAATTTGCGAACAAAGAAAGGCGGAATGTATTAGTGATGAAAAGACCAGTGAATGCGAAAAATCTGGTGTGTAGTAGTACCGACTGAACGAACAAATGTTTGACCCAGGTCGGAGATGCGTTGACTTGATTGACACGAGTCGACACATGTCAGAGACGTGTTGACTTGACTGACACGAGTCAGCACATGCCAGAGACGTGTCGACTTGACTGACACGTTTTGACACAGTTCAGAGACATGCCAGCTTGCCTGATATGGGTTGACATTATTAGATGAACTTCACCAAAGTAGCTGCAACACTTTTCCCAACTTTTTCCAAACCCTTGTATCCAGCCTGAGCTTCCATACTGAAATCTTACCAAAGTTTGGTCGTTTCAGCCGTAGAATATCAACTAAGTTCCTACACTAAAAGTCCAGTGAGAGTATTTGAACTCCAGAAATTCATCGCCACCGTTAGTTTTGCTGCAGTGGGCTTGATTGCGGAAAAATATGAACATTCGTGAGTGACATATCAATTTGGATGATGCTACAAAAATGTGAGATGATTTTCGACTAAATCAATCTCGCTGGTCACAAATCTGATATTCATTTTTGGAACACACTTCTCCACCTCGTGAAAATCACACATTCTGAGTTGGAAATGACAATAAATCTCGGTAATAAAACTAGATCTAGCAAAATGGATGCCAGATTTATAATCAGGTAGACAGAAACCTCGAATTAGCCGGAAAACATCTCTGACTTGTTGTTTTTTGGACTTGTCAAAATTCTCAAAATAATGCACCTGGAAATTAGTCAAACTTTGCATTTTTCAGCTAAGTTTAACTGTTTTAGGCTCTAAATGGGGCAAGAAAAGCTTTTAGATGAATGCATGGGGGAATGCAGTGACAAGAAATCCAAGGAAGGCAAAAAAGCTCGTGTCATGTTGTGTCAACTCGACCTACATGGTTTGATACACACGCTCACATAAAAGAAAAGAATCTAAAATCGCAAAATGGGTGGTCAGTTATCGCTTATCAAGCTCAACTTTTGAACTTCAAAATGAGTCTCTTTAGAGGGTCAATAAGGAATGAATTGTTCATTTTGGCAACACTGTGTGAGGGGTTATCAAAGACAGGGGGCAATATCTACCTAACAGAGACAGAACTTCGAATACACCCTTGCAGTTTATGCAGCAAACACTGCAAACAGCAATTTAAAGACACTTGTTTCTACAAAAATAGGAATTTTTCTAATTTTGAAGGATTTTTCTATTCTTTTTTTTAGTTTCTTGTAGAGAGAGATCAACCAACGACCGTCCAACGTACATAAATAATAAAATAATTACTTGTGAAATATTTATACAGTTTCGTATTTGATAGGTACCATTGGTACCACCCATGTAAATCTTCATCGTTTTCTACTTAGGCCTACCTATTTTTAAAAAATGAATCTATCTACTCACCCTCAAGAAGAAGGAATCACCATACGAACACCTCCAGAAACATTTTCCGCGCCTTGGTTGAAATTGAAACGTGTATAAGATGCATTTATTTACAGTTCACACAACCATTGGCCAATACTCGCTGATTTCACGAAAGGATGTTACACGAAAGAGTAATCCACTCAAGTAGAACATGTTTTTCAGTTGTTACCGTTTTATCGCAATGATTCATAATGAAGCCTATAAACAAAACAAGAAAATAATAAATGCATAAATGATTTGTTTTATACAAATCTAGAAAAGAAGAAATATTGTTTAAGCTTATCTGTTTTAGCAAGCTGTTGCTTAAAAGTTTTATTGCTTTAAATTTTGATAAAGGTACAAGCGGACAGTAATGCATATACTCGTGACATCCAGTGGTTTTAAAATTTACATCCGCCATAAATAATTATTCACCAAGGGGTATCTAATACGTACAAATCGTACACCTTTCTTGAGCTATTGCGAATATACCAATCGTATATACCATTGTACCTGCTAATTCTTCCACCTTCTCTGTCGCACCTCCATAACCGAACAATCGGCCAAATTTATACCTCTCTCTTTTCTCTTCTCGTTCGTTCAATCATTCCGTAATCTACACCGTGTAAAACTATACGAGAACGAGGCGTGCTTTAGGTACCAATGATGGAATAGACTTTAAAAGAGAAAAAAAGCCGCTAGTAGCCGAGTAAGAATTTGTAATTGGAAAATGTTGTTCCATATTATATTACCTCACGTCGTTATTATTGTTAATATTATTAAAGCTATATTTTCTATACTCGGTGCTACTTACTTTAACTTATTTATTACAAGTGAATTTATGTTTGTTCGGTGCGAAACATAAATCTGGTCCATATTCAGAACTTGTTATCGGTTGCACGCCATCTTCTGATAACTTGTATTAGCGACCATGATTGATTATCATTAGAACAGCCTTATTCAATGTTTTCTATGCATAAGCGAATGGTACCTTTTGAAAATTATCTAATGACGATAAATTAGCCAACGTGGTGATGTAAAAATTCACCCAGTTTGAAAAAAAGTATCTGTGGTTGTAAAATTGGCGTAGTGAGCTATTTGATGAACCTTGAAATCGTACTGCCCCTTTTGGATGGAATTTTCTCTGATAAGGGAAAAACGGTTTATTTGGTCGAAGTGAGATTTTAGGTCAATTTTGCCATCCCAAGTGTCCAATTTTGTACTGTAACCGAATTCGTTTAGCATAACGTTTTGTTATTCAGTTCAGATAGATGATCTCTCAACATGATAGCCATGGAAAATGTGATGCATCAAAAATGTGACAACATAAACTACAAAAATGTGAAGTAGAGGTAGCAGAAAACTTGATGAAATGATAGGTACATGACTCCTTAAAACGTGCTGTCATGAGGCAGCTAACAACGGGAAGACGTCACAGCAGAAGTATAGGCGCACGACAACACAAATATATGACGACAAAATGCAATGACCTGGGAGGCCAAAATT
The DNA here is from genome assembly GCA_900064475.1 of Pseudococcus longispinus. Classification (NCBI taxonomy): domain Eukaryota; kingdom Metazoa; phylum Arthropoda; class Insecta; order Hemiptera; family Pseudococcidae; genus Pseudococcus; species Pseudococcus longispinus. The sequence goes on from FIZU01008338.1 coordinate 7,010, forward strand.
TAGTATGTAGAGTCGGTAGAGGTCACTGATGCGCCTTTTGGGAGTTTCAACTTTTGGGGCCTAAATTTGAGAGGAGACACTTTTTTGTGAGAGCCCTAGCAGGCGGTCAAAGAGACATAATTTTTTGAAATTAGTACTAGCGATGAGGATTCAAATTGTCTCCAACATAACAAAATTTCAGTTTTCTAGGACATCCCAGCCCCTTATTGGGGCCCAAAACTGCACTTTGAAGTCTTTTTTTCAAGTTGAACAGCCTGCAGGCCCTCCGAATGGGGCTAGAAGGACCAAAATTTTGTGGTAGGGTTTGTTCATGCCCCTAATGTGTCTTTTGTAGATTTCAACTTTTGGGCCCCTTTTGGCTCATATGTAGGGTCCATAACCACAAATTTACTTTTTTTCCCAATCTCTTGAAGTGCGTTGATCAGGCTACAGTCCCAAACCAAATGACCTAAAAAACCAAAATTTGGTATGTAGAGTTGGTAGAGGCCACTGATGTGCCTTTTGAGGATTTTGACTTATGGGGCCCCTTTTGACCTTAGCGCAGAGTCAAAAATCAAAATTTTTCATATTTCCTCCCAGTTTCTTAGTATGTTAACTCTATTGACAATTTAAGTAACATAATGCTAGCATGGCTTGCCTGATTTTGAACACTTTAGCAGCATTATGCTAGCATATATGCTATGTACCATGCTAGTAATGCTAGCATTGAAAAATTTTAGTAGCATAACTATAGCATGGAACTAGCACACTAGCATAATGCTAGCATAATGCTACTAAAGTGTTCAAAATCAGGCAACCCATGCTAGCACCCTGCTAGTACCATGGTAGTATGCTAGTTCCATGCTATAATTATGCTACTAAAATTTTTCAATGCTAGCATAATGCTACTAAAGTGTTCAAAATCAGGCAAGCCATGCTAGCATTATGCTACTTAAATTTTCAATAGGGAATCAGGTTACAGACAAATCCAAATGACCTAGGAGGCCAAAATTAGTTATGCAGAGTCAGTATAGGTTACGGATGTGCCTTTTGGGGGTTTTGACATTTGAGACCCAAATGGGAGGCTCTTTTTTGGGGAAGCTGTACTGCTGTAGCAAAGGATAGAAGGCAACGCTTCCACTGGGCGTTTGGGAGAGTACTTATTTATCAGAAGAGACATAGAGGAACAGGTGAATTGAGCAAATCTCCTGGGGATGCGGGGGCAAAGTTCCCAATTACCAGACTGAAAATGAAATTTTTCCATGGAAGTTGAAATCCAAAAACTAAAACCAAAACTGGATTTCTAACACTAATACTGAAAATAACTTGAAGTTTTTACGGGAATACAAGTTTGATTGGGCTCTCAAGTGGCAGTCCGACTGCTACTCAATTTTTCACCACATTATTGATTCTGTGTACTTTTTCTTCTGATGCTTCATCTTTTTTGAAAATTTTGTAGAATTTGAGCTTCAGGCCACAACTATATCCTACCGTTCCTCACGTCACATCAATTTTTTGATTTTTCGGCTTCGCTCTTTGGCTCTGTGTAGTCCTCCTTGAAAAAATCGTTTGTTTTTCTTAAATTGCAATCTTTTCGTTCCAATTTATCAACTTTTCTGAAATCATTTGCAATCTTAAAATATCATATATCCAGAGATAATGAAAAGAAAAAGGAAAAGATTACGTACATCAGCCAACTTCAAAACTCATTCTAACACGTTCATTACACAATGGCACATCCACACACTTGTTGATTAGGTACCTAACCTACAACGAAATGACATCTACAGTTCTACACCCAAACTGCCCGAAACAACGATCAATTAATTTCAACATCTCCGAACCAGCGTGATCACTAACAATTACTTTTTAGCTCGTAGCGATCTCTGTCAACATATACACGCTTCAATTCTCAAACGAAAATTGCGCTTTTATTACTTACGTGTTAACCCGATGTCTCATTATGCCATCGCCAAATGCCAAATATTTAATTATACACGAAAATTGAAAACTGGCACAAAAATTTGACTCACAGGCTACGATTTCAGTCTCTTATCAACCTACGCGGCGCGGGTGGTTTTTTAAATCCAATTCATCGTATAACTACTTCATCAAAAAAGAAAACGCCAGTTTCTTTTCTACTTGAGTATTTGTTTCATTTCTTAGCACATCTCGTAATGTCCATTAAAATACAGCTTATTTCATTCGATACGCTATATATATTATTTTCGTAGCCTATATAAATCAAAAATACGTTTCAACGTATTTCTTACATACAAGACCATAGGGTGAAATTTATACGTCGATAATTTACCACTGAATTGAAACCGCGTTTCTACAATAAATTACTCGATAAATACGTTCTTTTTTTCTCTCAAATAAATCGTCAAGTTGAGAAAAAAAAATCGGTAGTGATGATGGCTCGTAACACAATCGCACTTGTGTACAGATAAATTGTACAAAAGGGCGATAGAAAGGGGGGTCGAGGTGTAAAACGCACAAATTATATGCAGTGTCTAGTTCATTAGGATAATGAAACGATTGTATATTTGAACAACTCATAAATCGTTGGTAAATGTTGAGCGAAACTTACCATCGGTCTTTGTTAATCTTTATTAAATCGGACGTTTACATCTTAAAGAATTAATGCTCGAAACCTGATTCAACGGGGCTTTGTAAATCGACTGCGAGCAATCAAGAAAGCTCTAATTTGCTTCTTATTAAAAATTACCTATCGATACCACTAATACTCGATACGTTTCATCATTCCTAATTTGGATCCATAAATTAGAACCAATCAAGCGCGCAAGCGTAACTGCGTTCGTAACAGGTACCTACACTAAAAAAAAAAAAGAAGAGGAAAAAAACTACAATAAGTAAGGCGCTTATTGTCGATGAATGATTTACGAAGTGTGATTTTCAAGGTTGAAATATACGAGTACGATGAAAAGTAATGTACTTAGTCTGTGCGGTTTTATAGCTTTACCCTTATAAATAATGCTCCTGTACGATTGCGAATAATATCTATGCGAATATCTTAAGTAAGAATAACCGGAGTGAGTTTTTTTTAATGGAAAAGTATAGGAAGGTACATCTACCTATTCGTTTGGTTACGTATATACAATATGTATCTATCTATCTACAGATGATATAGACTAATTGATAAGGTTTTCAAATCTAGAGCAATAGCAATTTAACTTTTTAAATGAATCTTCAATCATCATGATAAGCAATCTGTATCAATTTAAAAACACATCTTTGATAATTGTTTACAAACTTTGTCAATTAATTACCCATCCTGTTCAATTTAAATACACCATTTTTGATATTTTGCACATTTTTGAGGGTTTTTGTTCACTTCATGACTTTTTACACACCCTTCAGGTATTTCAGGGTAGATATTTAGTTTTATCAATACCTACACGCCTTTTGATACACCAGAGTAAATTTATTGCTCACCCTCGTAATTTTTTCACGCACCTTGCGATGAATTAGTCGACACTTTAGAGTAAGTAGGTACCTATCTACTCAAAAATTAATCATTTAAAACTTTAATATCCTATTTCTTCGAATTATTCAGTAATTAGACATGTTATTAATGTAGGTACATGGAATATCAATTTATTATCTTCAAAAAATTTTTTTTCAGAAAACCTATTACACTTGATCAACCTCGGACATAGTAGGATGATTTTCTGGAGGAATGATTTCTTCTTGTCCATGGTTCTCGACATCAATTGAGTCAATTTTTTCAATAAACACGTTGATGATTATATTAGTCAATATTTCGTCTGTAGTCAAACCTCGACGACCATTTTGTAATAATATTTTACCTTTTGGAATATCCTCGTGTTGGGCTAAAAATTGATTGAGAATCGTTTCCAAAACCTCATTCTTGGTTTGATGAATTTGCCCGATAACATTTACTATTTCACTATTACTTTTATTATTTTCTAAGTATTCTTGCAATGATTTTTTATAATCTAAAGACTCGAATTCGGTAGTTTTTTTGAGTACAGACTTCAGTTCGCTATCAGCACGTACTTTCAATCGCGCAGGATCTGGTTTCGGTTGAGCTGTTTCCACTATACTTTTAACCTGAAGCTTTTCATACAAATCTGGAGGTAAAATCGATTCCAGATCTTGTCCAGATTGCCAAGCTGTTCGAGACGGATCTCTCAACGCTTTGAGTACATCTTCAGTAAGTTTTGGATCTTTTTCTATTTTATCGAGAACATCCCTCGAGTCGAATTTCTTCCTCCATAGATCTCTCAAAGGCATTTCGCTGGTAATGGTGCAAGAACATACGCTGTCAGAACAAGATCCCGAGGTTTTCAAGTTACGAAGGTTTCCCAGAACGAAGCATTGGGTATCACAGCCAAATTTTTTGAAAAGGATACAAGTCAGTGAGGGTGGTTTTGTTTGAGGATTCTGATTGACCTGGAGTGGAGGTGATGACTGATCCGAGGGTGGAATTTGTTGGGGATGGTTTGCATTTGAAGCGGTGTCTGGTCCGGATTCATAGGCAGGTGAAGCAATGGTTGGGGCGAGGTGAACTGTACCCGAAAGGATAAATTTTCATAATTTATTGATGGAATCTGAATTATTTTATGGTGAGAAATATATAAATCTTACTTGAAATCAAACCGATGGAAAAAATGAAAAGAACAAGGTTTTTCATGACGAGTATTGGATATTTCACGGCTATCTAAGAATCAAAAAAATGAAAAAGGCATCAATTATGGATACTGAATTTAACTCGAAAATTTGCAAAAACTGTCCCACTGGATCGTATTTTAGACTGGTTCTTTTGAAAGCAACTCAACTATGTAATTGAAATTCTACCTACTGTTTTTCAAACTGCAGGGAATGTCCACAATGAAAACAAATACCTACTCAATTTGAGAAAATTTAGAGCACGTAAAATTTCGCCCACTTTTACAACGCGATTAAAAACTCAAGTTTACGATACGATACTTTGAAATGGTACAATGAATCGAGGAACGAGAATTTTCGTAATTTGCGACAAGTTCGATGCGAGAAGTAGATGACGCAAGTGTTGAACAAGTGTTGGAATATAATTTATGACTGTTCGAATAACAAACAAATACGTAGAGCTATCGATAAATTTTATTTAGAAACAAAACATCCTAGGAAGTGCGAGGATAGGGGATTTAATTGTGTTTCAGAGAAACATCTTGCTCCAATTCTTGTCTACGAGTTTTTGAACATCAATGTCACCTTGATCTTCAACAGAGTCGAATGAGTTATCGACTTGGGCCATATTCACATCAAAATTCGAAACTCTATAACTTAACAACTTCATTCTGGGGAAATCAAATCGCACGTCCAGAGGAATAATAGTTCAACCTGAGAAAACAAATTTTTGGAAAATGGAAATAATAAGTGATATTTGATTTTTTTTTAAATTTTCCAAGTCCAAAAAGTTATTTGAATTTTGAAAAATTTTTCAAGTTCAAAAAAGTCAGAAAAAATATCTAAAAGTCATTGTAACAGATTTTCGTAAGCGAATTTTGTAATGAAATTTTTTTGAAAAATTTTTGAAATTCAATTCCAAGTACAAAAAGTCAGTAGAAATCTGAAAATTTTTCCAAATTCAAAAAAGTCTGACGAAATATCTAAAAGTTAGTTTTAAATAAAAATCTGTCTGACAAAATGTCTGATTTGAACTTTCTTGAAATTTTTCAAGCCCGTAAAGTTGAAATTTTCCAAGTTCAAAAATTAATTTGTGTTCTTAAAAATTTTCCAATTCCTAAAAAATCTGACAAAATGTCTGAAAGTCAGCGTAATATCAGAAATTTTCCGAAACCAAGAAGTCTGCTTGACAAAATATTGGAAAATTACCCTGATTTCTAGAATTTTCTTAATTCAAAAAGTCCAAATTGTTTGTCTGGCAAAATGTCTAAAAGTCAGCATTGTCTCTGAAAATTTTATAAGTCCAAAAAGTCGATGGAAATCTGAAAATTAGTCAAATTCCAAAAAAGTCTGGCAAAATATCTAAAAATCATTTTCTAGGTTCAAAAAATGAATTTCGTGAAGGAATTCATAGACACGAAAAATGGAGGGGAAAATGAGGAAAATTTTCAGATTGACCCCCCACTATAAAACATACTCGTATTTATGACAAAAATTCTTATATTTCAAACGTCTTTTTAGGCCCAATCTTCTAATCATTTCAGGTGATCAAACCCATTTTCAAAAGCTCAATTTCTCTACTTTTCAAAAATATGAATATTTTTACTCAACACTATTTTTGTCTCTTCAATATTCAGCTTTGAAAAAACCATTTTGAGATATAGCATTTCAATTTCTGGCAATTTTCTCTGTTTTGAGCTTATTACATCGACAGTAAACCTCGTTACTACTTCCTATTCTAGTACTTTTTTTCAATCATTTCCCATTCCTCAGGTTTTCAAGGTCATTGAACCAGTTTTTGGGGTTATTTTCACCCTTGATAAAAATAAGCCCCTCTAGGGTAAGGGGATGGATCCAAAATTCGGAATTTTTTGACACCATAGCGAGTGAAATCTCAAATCCGGTTTTTACATAATTTCACCAAAAAAAGTAAAAGATGCCACAATGGGGTGCGGGGGGAGGGGGGAGCTCAAAAATCTTAAAAATTTCTAGTGGGAACTTGGATATTAATGTTAAGTACTGTTTTTGACTTCTGAAATTTATTTCTGATAAAGTAAGTTTAGAGTAAAGCTCTGAAATACCCCGGAAAAGTGAAAGGAGAGGGGAGAGGGTGATCCAAAAAAAACAAAAGTTTTCAACATTAATTAAGTAAGGTATCAAAATGTATGTTTTTTAACACATGAAACCATTTATGACGTAAATTTACCCAAAAAAGCAAAAGGTATCCCAAGGGGGTGGGGCTTGATTTAAAATTTTGAAAAATTTAAATTTGGAAGTCAACGTAGGTATTATTTTTTACCTTTGAAATTTATTTCTGACGAGAAAATTTAGGACTAAAACTCCAAGGTGTCTTGGAAAAAGGAGGAGGGGGTATAGCAAAATCAAAATTTTTCGACATTATTGAGTGAAGTGTGAACATGGATATTTTTTTACTCTTTAGACTTTTCGCATATTTCTGATGTCATTTTACTAAAAAAAAAATATCAAAAGCCACTCTAGAGGAGGGGAAGGTTCAACTCAAAATTTTGGAAAATTTCCGATTACATATAGTTATCAAAGAGATGCATGTTTTCAACCTCTGGAATCCATATCTGAATTAATAACATCGAAAACAGCCTCGTAAAGTCAAAAAACCTATATTTAGACTTGATACTTCTCTCGATTACATCCATAAATTTCAATTTTTGGCTCTTCTCCTCCCTTCACCTAACTAGGACCCTGATCTGACGTTACCTCAAAAATGAATTCCAGAGTTGAAAAAAATACACAGTTGATATCTGATTTCAAAATGTTTCCAATTTTTGACTGTGAATTCCTTTTCTCCGGGTACAGTTTTTTTTTAAGAAATAACATCAAAAATGGACTCGAGAGGTAAAAAAATTCACATTTAGATACCTCGCTCGAGAGCGTTGAAAAATGATGAATTTTGGTCTTTCGAATCACTGCCAATTATTGTCACCACCCTCGATTTTGAATTATAAGTTGAAATTTCGATAAAAATGTTATCACAGGATGATGGGCGAGGATATGAACCATTCTGACATCTCGATTTACAACATCCTCGTTTTCAATTACCCCTTTCACAACAACTCAATATCGATATCCACCGAAGGAAAAAAATTATTATCTACACTACGAGAATAAAAAAATAAAGACATTGTATCGCAGCACACACGATCAAAATCTACATAAATACGGATCTAATGTATGAAAATATGAATCACATACCGACACTATATATAACTCGGCTCAGAAAGGGTGGTCGGCGGTTTGTCATGTGACCTTTAACCCATTCCCAGGACGTTTCATATACTGAATATCGCATCGGTACATCGATATCTCGGTATATCTCGGTCTTTTGGGCGGCATCGCTAATCGCCAACCATCGTACATCGATATTAAATCGCTCACGGGTACAGTGAACTTGGCAATTGTAATACCATCCTAACCTGAAATTAAATCGACATTAAAAATTCTCCTTTTTTTCGACGTCGTTGTTGTTGTCTTACTATACACCTTCATGTTTTAATTAAATCGTCCGTTGTCTTTTTTACCAACTATTTCCTGTACAAATAGTTCCGCCGAAGATTAGATAATACACGAGCACATACGTTCGACGCGACGCCAAAATAGAAAAAAAAACCATAGCATACCCGATCTATTGTCAGATTTTTATTTTAATTAAGCGATTTCACGATACGCTCGATAGCTCGAATCCGCCTAATAAAATATATTCGTGATGGCGACCGCGACCGAAGAAAAAAATAACTTCTTTTTAGACGACCAGGGAGAAAAAAAAAAACGTAATTGTGAATCTTCAATTATCAACATGGTTTATGGGTTTGGAAACTTCGACGCATCCAGAGGTATCGAAGGCTTCTTCGTTTCATGATAAATTTCGCTGGTTACCAGCGATCTTTTCTCACATACGTACGTACATAAGATTGCACTATACCTATACCTTGCACCTATATGAAAATTTATTATTTTTACAAGCTTATTTATCGCAGTTACAAATTATTCAATTTTCAAATAATTTGCCTTCGTCCCTGCGGTCGTATTGTAATAATCTAAATAATTATATACGCGTTAAAGTATGTCTTCTTTCCAGGTTTAAGCTCGAATGCACTCGATACTTGGATTGGCTTTGGGATCTTTGTGGCGTTTGTGATAGATTCTGAGAAAGTAGTTTTTTAGAATTTCATTTAGAGCGTATTGATTTATACAGGAATATTAAAAATTTCGAAATTTTTGAAAACATGATTTTCTAATAAGTAGAATTGATTCAGAATTAAAGTCAACTAAGGGGAGGGGGAGAGGAGGAGGTTCAAAGAAGTTGGCAAAGTTGTATTTCAAGAGCAGAAAAAAAGGTCGACTTGGAAATTTGAAAAAATAAAGATCTTTTTTCCAAAGTAAAATCGAGGAAAATGATACTTATTCTGAATTTAGGAAAAAATTATATATTTCAAAATAGAGAAAATTCCTAAATTAGCAGAGAAATCGAAATTTTCTCTACTCGCCTACTTTTTTGCGAAGCCTTTAAATTTAAAGTTGAACTTTTCGATCTTGGTGGGAGGGGAGGGGGGGGGAGAAACAATAAACAAGAGTTTCAGACATTTCAACTTTATTTTAGTGCAATGGTTTCCTGTCTTTTAAAATCTCGTAAAGTAAGATTTCAAAAACGCCCAGTATAAATCATTTGAAAAAAAAAAAAAATTATCAAATCTATTTCGTATCCAAAAAAATTTTTATCTTTAAAAAACTCAAAAACATCAATTTGAACAAATCAGCCAATGGAAATTTTTGTCAAAGTTTTTTTTTCAGCTTTCGAACTTCCTAAGATTAATTGAAAAATGAGGTGTTAACTCATTTTTTCGGTAAAGAAAATTTCACGACTTCTCTGGTATCCTTCTTAATTTTTTTCTTTACAGATAATATCAATCTTGTGGTGGGGGGAGAGGAGATAGGTTCACTGATCTATCAAAAGAATAAATTCTGGATAAGACTATATAAACATGAATAATTTGTTGAAGTGAGAAGAAATGATATGTGCACATAGAAAAGTTATCTTCTTCAAATATTGAAATTTCCCCCATTTTTTCAACTTTTTTAAATGATAAAAATGATTTTTTTGAGGTGGAAGGGAGAGGGGTGATTTTTATTCTAAAGACCACAAAAGCTCATTAAATAATCCGAAATTAAGAGTAAAAAGGAGATAGATCCACTCTTCAAGCGGACATATTGGTACATGGATATGTCTTTTTAAATCCAAAAGTTTTCAAAAGTTTAACAAAAAGTCCCTGCCATTTTTGGGAATTTGAAAATTTTTCCAAGTCCAAGAAAGTCAAACAAAATGTCTAAAATTCAATTTTTCAAGTTCAAAAAAATCTAAATTATTTTTTGCCCAAACAAATGTCTAAAAATCAGCATTATCTCCAAAATTTTCCAAATTCAAAAACTCAATGAAAATCAGAAAAATTTTTCAAGTTCAGAAAAGTCTGACAAAATGTCTGATTTGAAATTCCTTAAAATTTTTCAAGTTCAAGTAGCAATTTTCCAAATCCAAAAATTAATTTGAGTTCGCAATAATTTTCCAAGTTCAAAAAAGTCTGACAAAATGCATGAAAGTCAACGTAATATCTGAAATTTTCCAAATCCAAAAAATCAGTCTGACAATATATTGGAAAGTTACCCTCATTTCTAAATTTTTCTCAATTCAAAAAGTCTAAATTATTGTTTTGACAAAATGTCTGAAAGCCTGCATTAAGAAGTCAATGTAAATCTGAAAATTTTTCAAATCCCAAAAAGTCTGACATAATGCCTAAAAGTCAAAGTCTGACAAAAGGTCTAAAAGTCATCGTCAACGAATTTCGTGACGGTTTTTACGGACACAAAAAATGGACAAAATTTTAGGATTGACCCCCGCCATAAGTCATATCCATGTCAATAGGAAAAGAGTTTTGGTTTCAAAAAAATTGAAAAAAAAATTTAAGCAAATTGTCACACAATTTGGGGTTGAAAAAAAAAGAGAGATGAAGAGAGGAAAAATGAAGATCGAATTTATCGTATTCAAAACTCTAAATTTCAAGATTCAAAATCTAGGCACCCCAAAAAAGGTAATAACCCAAATGTTTGGAAAATTCAAAATGAAAATTTTCCTAATTGAACAATTTTGACCATTTTCTTTTCGCAAGTTTTTTTCAACACATAAGATGTATGCTCAGATATGGGTTACTATGCAATTAAAATAGGTACTCGAACCTCTGTACGGAGCTTAAAAACAGGGAGGATAAAAGCTCTAAAATTTTGAAAATTCAAGATGGTATCAAAATATACCTATCTTTTCAAAAGCGTAAATTTCCTTTTTTGACATGGATATGTCTTATACCTATAGCTGCAATTCATCCGTCACGAATTCATGTTACCCAAATGACTTTTTCAAGCTTGAAAAAAAGAAGGAAAAAATTACTTTTCCACTTGGAAAAAATTTTAATGATTTTAATTTTTTACTTTTAGCATACCTACCTATGATTTTTTAGAGTTGAAAAAATTCAAACGTTCTGATTTTTTGGTCTCAGAAAATGTCAGAAACTGTCGTGAGAATCTGAAATTCTGTTCAAAAACTGAGAACTTCTAAACTTTTTCAAGTTCAAAAAAGCATACTCTATTCCACGTTCAAAAAATTAGGGTATAACCGGGTAAGCATGGTGGTTTCGCCCTCGACATCGATTTCGACAAAACCTATGCCAGAAGGTCAATCATGATCAGAAAAAATTTTGGACCCTCAGTGCAATTATTTTGAGCAGGAGGGGCCAAAATATATTTTTTAGTCTTAATTTTATCATTTTTCGCCAAGTGTAGATAAAAGCGTTGCGTTTTTTCTAATAGATTCTAGGGGATAGGAGGGGGGGGGGTCAGAGAAACCTCAAAA
>FIZU01008343.1:0-16661 GCA_900064475.1 Pseudococcus longispinus
ATGATAAATTTGCGTTCGAATTTATTTATTGGACCTCGAGAACATTTTACCTGCTACAATATATTCTGCTACATATTTTTGACTTCTGAAATTGATTTCTGAGGTAATTTTCGCGTAAAATTCGAAAAGGAACCTCCTGAATGGTTCCTAATATAATTTCACCAAAAAAGTCAAAAATGGTCTCAAAGAAGTGTCAAACTTCACTTGTTTCACTCAAAATTTTGGAAAATTTTCAATTTTTTATCAAAGCAACCCATAATTTTTAACCTCTGGAATCCATTTTTGGGGTAATTCTGATCATTCGATGTTCGGTCTCAATTTTTTGTGCTCGTTTTTGTTTTTTTCTAAATTCAGTGAGATCAAAAACTGACTAGAAAGGTCAAAAAAAGTATATTTTAGTACATCGTTGATTTCGTCGAAAAATTTTGATTTTTGGTACTTCATCTGTCCTTACCTTTTCGGGCGCCTTCGGCCCTAAAATTATCCACTTTGGTTTCCAATTAGAAATTTTCTAAAATTTTGAATCAAAATTCAAAGCTCATATCCAACTTGTCTTAGTTTCCTTTTGTTTTTGTTTTTTTGATGAAACAGCATCAGAAAGAGACTCGGGAGGTCAACGACCTTCCCCCTCTCTCTCTCTCATTGGTCGCCTTTTGAGTTATATGTTGAATTGATTAGTTGAAGAAACCAAGCGATGAGAGTCAATTTTTGGTCGTTCTCGAAATTGATTTTTTTTTCTTACTCAAAAAGTTGATATTTCAAAAAAAAAGAACATATGGTGATAAAACAGGAAAAATAGAGACCAAAACCTTCCAAACATTTTTTTTTCGAAATATATTCAACTTTATTATTCCGGATGTACGAGTTGCTCTTTCTATTTATAAAATTAAAACCAGATAAAAATGATTGATCAGATGTGCTATGCATCAAGTCATCCAGAAATGGCAAATTCGCCATCGGACTGACCACGTCGAGGAGTCTGCAGACGACGCCTATAATCGAGAATACCTCCTCATATTACCGGGTCGAAAATCCACCTCGATGCTCAGTGGCCACGATAAATTCGACGTGTTTTCAAATAACCATACACGAACCAGATCTTATCAATTGCGGAGTTTATTATTGCAACTCGGATACGGAGAATAATGTGAGTATAATTGCGGCGGTTAACGACGATGCTAACAATATGATTAAGATTATTGTCGCGCATCTTTAAAATACTCCTCGTATAATGAGATCTGCTTCTCACATGGAAGAGTAAATGTCGCATTCATGAAAGTAAGACTGGAAAGCTCTAGATTTATCGCCTCGATAACACACAGAATAAGTCGACTGTTTGAATGTTTTTCTATAAAATAAGTCGGATCAAATGATCAACTCTGTTGTGGCTTTTTTTTTTCGCAGTTGATGTGTATGAATCTGAGATTCCCTCTGATACCGGGTATTAAAACCAGCGATGATGTAAGCGTGAGAATCCAATGCCATCCGCAACAACAACTGTTATCTCATGTCAAACAATTGCAATTAAAGCCATCACACCTTAAGTAATTATTTTATTGAGGTATTATTTTTTTTATAAGTCATTTGTACGTGTTTATAAAAGAGGTATACGAGCGTTGCGGTATCATATACCTAGCTGAATTATTTGAAAAATGAATGAAATGCGATGGTGGAGTTGAGAGACGGTACCGTTTCGTCTTGGTCAGCGAATCGAGTATATCGTCGTGAGATTCGCGTGAATTGGTCGACTGGATCATGGTGAATCGAAAAGATTTGATTTATGGTGCTAATGTGGGTATTTGGTTTACTGGGGCTGGATCACGTTAGGTTGTTGGTTTTATTTGGAAAGATAGCGAGTGATGTGTGTAGGTTATTGAGTTCGCAGGAACAAGATATACGTAGAAATGACCTACAGAAGTTGAATAGGTATCGTTTCATTTTCAGTTTGAAGATAAGAAGGGAAGTCTGAATAATTACATGGTAGTGAAAAATTTAATGCATCCTCAATTGTGAATTCAAATGAAAAATTAATTTCACTCGCCTTCCATCAAAAAAATCAAATTTTGGCCAAAATTAACTTAAAATTGAATTTTGTCCAAAATTTGAAAAAAATCAACTTCTGATTTTTCCAGTTTTTTTAGGAAGTTGTTGACTGTACCTTATTTTATTCAAAAAAAAAACATAAATTCAACAAAAATTGCAACTTGTGAACTAAATTCAAGAAAATAAAATTGTCTATACGTTCATTTCTTTTGTAAACTAATCTGCAGATCTTAAAATCATGATTTTAAGATCGAAGTAATTAATCAATGATTCAATGCACATGTATCTAAATTGGATGCAGTTTGATGAGATTGAGTACAGGTATTTCAGATTTAATGAAATGAAAATAATAAAAGGTCTCCTTTAATTTGAAAATTGTCCACATGAAGTCATATCGGACCAAATTTTATTCAGGTGTTTGAATCGAAACAACTGTTGAAGCAATATCGAAGTAACCAAATTAAATCTAAGAGATGAAATATTCTTCAAATTATTATTTTTTGTGTTTATTTGAAGGTATATCATGATTAACAGAAGTGTTCAAATGTGTCCAAGGGCATGTTCTGTATTCAAAAAAAATTATTCTGGTCAAACACATCCGTGGCTTAGCCAGGATGAACTCATGAGAATGGGTTTATGTTTGACTTTTGGGAAGGAAGGAGTCCATTTTGAAATGTAAATCAAAAAAAAATTGAAAAAATAAGAATTTGAACAAAAAATATGAATCGATTATTACACAGTCAAAGCATACACGTAGGTACGAACGATAGAATCGTTTGTGACCTGCAAAATCATCTGTGAACGAGAATGATTATAGTTACATTGAACGATTCGCAAACGACCGAATAGTTCTGTGCTTGTATCGTTTACAAATGATAGAATTGTTGCCAACTGACTGAATCATTTAGTGAACGAATTGCTCGCAAACGACCGAATCATTCATTGAACGAATCTTTATCAAACTATTAAATCAGTGAACGAATTGTTTTAATATTCCACCTTCGAATCGTTCGCGAACGACTGAATCATTTGGTGAACGGATCGTTCACTGGTGATCGAATCATTTCCTTCACAAATCTTTCGAGAACATCTCAATTATCCCATTTCTGAATAATTTTGTGACCGAATCGTTCGCGAACGACTAAATAATTTCGTAAATTAACCATTCGCGAACGGCGAATTCGTTCAATAAACTAGTGATTTCAAGTTTCCACAAAACCGAGCATTCTATCAGAATCATTTAATGATGAATCGTTCGCGAACGACTGAATCACTCTGTGAACGAATCGTTCACTGGTGATCAAATCATTCCCTTCACAAATCATTTGAGAACATCACAATTATCCCATTTTTGAATCATTTTGTGATTGAATCGTTCACGAACGACTAAATCATTTCGTAAATGAATCATTCGTGAACGGCGGATTCGTTCAATAAACTAGTGATTTCAAGTTTCCACAAGAATCATTCAGTGAACGAATCGTTCGCGAACGACTGAATCATTATATGAACGAATCTTTCATCAATGATCAAATCATTTCATTCACAGATCATTCGAGAACATCTCAACTATCCCATGTTTGAATCATTTTGTGATCAAATCGTTCGTGAACGATAGATTCATTCATTAAACGATCATTTTTAAGAAAATAACAGCACTAAAATTTTTCGTTGAGAATGGCTGAATCAATTTTAATGAAACTTGAAGTCTCAAAACTGCACGAATAGTTCACAGTCATCGGAAAGTTCACAGCTTTCGAGTTTCTAAAATCTAATTTTGCAGCTAAATACAAATCCATCAAAAACATGAATAAAATTTGTCAAAAATTGTATTTAGGTTCATAAAATTTGAAAGTGCCAAAATTTAGTAAAAAAAAATGATTTAAAAATTTTTACGAATTATCCAAAAACTTCAACCAAGTACATACATATTAAAAAAGATATGAAAATTCCTCAAAAACTCGTATTTTTCGTCAGCAGGGCGAAGCACATGATGACTTGAATCACACAGTGCAATGCCCTGTTTATTCGCACGTGCGCCAATGACCCTGATAAAAATGAGTCTGCGATGAAACAAGCCAATCTGCAACTTCTTTTACGTAGAATGATGTAAAATTGTCTGCCTGGCGGTAGTTGAGGAGTTTAAAAAGAGTTTCGTAACGTGAAGTTGCTATAGGCAATTTATATTTCATGAAGGTGTAGCGTATCGTTTATTTACTCTTGAAAGGGGAAAATTTCGTATATTTATAGAATGAAAAGTAGGTACAAGTATGTTGGAGGTGCTTTTATTTGTATTATCTCTAGATTTTGAGGACTTTTTTGAAAATACAAAATATTATTGACTTTTGTAACCGATAATTAAAATTAAATTAATGAATTATTTTATTCAAGTTTAAACATAGGCAGATCATTGCCATTAATATCGACCGTATCGAGTACCAATGCCATTTCGGAATTGCACACAGATGTGAGTCTATATGCTCTCACCAGCGCAGGGTACACTCATTTGGTTAGGAATAACGACGTGGTCACTCTGGGAGAAGATTTACAGCTCAGAGGAGTAGTCAGACATGGAGATGGTATTTGATTTTGTTGTCATCTAAGAAGACATTTAATTTAAAACATTTTACCAAAGGGTCTATTTTGTACATAGGGTGGCAATATTCTAGATTTGGAAGAATCATCGTCCAAAGGGTACTCGCTCCTTCTTCGGGATACGTCTACGGTGAAAATAACGACGCTGTGGTTGTCGTCGCTGACGACGGATGTGTGAATTCGGCAATGAAGGTGATAAAAATGTTCCAAGTTCTGGAGCCAATCCAGTTGAATTTATAGATCAATCTGTTTTGTAGGTCATATGTCCAAATGCCCCATTCAACGATCCTGTAAATCCGCTGGTATCTATGGTGAACATGAAGATGTTCGTATTTAACAATATGAACGATGGGGATGAATTGACTATGTCTGTTACCATGTTCGGATGTGTCCATTATGAAGATTGTTTCAATGTGAGATATTCTCATATAATTAACTAATTTTGATCAGTATTGATGCTTATTCTTAATACATGCATGTTCTTTTGACAAACCAAGGACAATTCGTGTCAGAATTGGTCGAAAGAAAATCGAGTGAAAAGATCGAATCAGCGAGAATCCAACAACACGATAGATTCGACGTCGGAAATCACCATTAAAATAAAGACAACGCCGAATCGAAAAAGTAATACGATCGAAAAAAATTTTAAGAAAAATGAGTTGAAAATGAAATGTTTTTTTTTTCAGGGCTGATGAAATGTGATGAACATGTGTGTGAGGAGATCATTTACGAAGAAAATGGTTCTTTGATATTTTTCGTTGTGTTGGGCTGTTGCCTATTTGGAGTTGTAATTGGTCTGGGGTATCATTATTATTTCATTAAATCGATAACGAGATAGAATGCAATTGGCCATATTTTATTATTGAGTTGGTAACTCATGTCGATATGTTTTTTTTGGGCCGGGGGGGGGGGTGTAATCTTGTGATTTGATTGGTTCTGTATTTTGTCATCAGAATGAGTATTCTTTTTGTTCGTGATTTTTACTTTTTTTTTTCTTCTTACACTTAATTTATATGGATTTTCAACTCGAATTAATGACGTAATAAATTACCTACGAATTACGTTGGAAATATTTTATAGAATTACTTAATTATTGCTACGTGGATAAACTGCTTCATTAAAAATGATTTATTCCACCAGCCAGCATAGAGAATAAAACTGCTAGAACTCAAATCAGAATCCTCAAAGGTAAATTTTTAACATGCTGCAATTTGTAAATTATGATAGACGGGTCAACTTAGTTTAACCTAATATAAGAGATTTCCACTTAACTCCAAAACTGAAGGAGCTATGAGACTTTGAAAATTTTCAAGCGTCATAGCGCCTTCAATTTTGAACTTAGACAACTCATGCACATGACCTATTTTGTAGAATTTTTGATATTCTATAAAATAGATTATGTGCACAAATTGCCTAGGATCAAAATTGAAGGCACCATGACGCTTGTAAATTTTCAAAATTGCATAGCTCTTTCAATTTTGAAGTTAAGCAAAATGTAAACATAACTCATTTTGTACAAATTTTAATATTCTACCAAATAGATTATGTGCATAAATTGCCTAAGTTCAATATTGAAGGCGTTATGACGCTTGAAAATTTTTAAAATCTCGTAGCTCCTTTAATTTTGAAATTAGGTGACATATGCATATAACTTATTTTGTATGACTTTTAATGTTCTACAAAATAAGTCATGTGCGTGCATTGCCCAAATTCAAAATTGAAGGCGCTACGAAGCTTTCAAATTTTCAAATTGTTGTAGTACCTTTAATTTGGAAGTTATGCAACATATGCACATAACTTATTTTGTAGAACTTTTGATATTCTACCGAACAGATTATGTGCATAAATTGCCTAAGTTCAATATTGAAGGCGCTATGACGCTTTCAAATTTTAAAAATCTCGTAGCTCCTTCAGTTTCGAAATTAGGCGATATATACACATAACTTATTTTATACATCTTTTGATGTTCTACAAATTAAGTCATATGCATACAAAGCCTAAGTTCAAAATTGAAGGCGTTATGAAGCTTTCAAAGTTTCAAATTCTTGTTATCTCTTCAATTTTGAAGTTATGCAAAAACTTCCTCCATCAGTGAGCAACCTTCTTTTGAGTAAATATTTCTAGCATTTTATTGCACAGGCATCGAGAATAATCGAGAAATGACCTTCACCCTTTTTTAAACGTTCGACTTCGACGTTTGTTAATTTGTTATTGAATGGAAGTATCAGGTGAATGATTATAGCTCACGTAGGTATTTTTACTCAATAATTACCTATATTTGGCTTCTGAACGCGATTTTACTTTCTCTAGTCCCTTTAACCGAATAACAAAAGCGGTTATAGGTCTGCAATATTCTTCCAACATCTTAATAAGTTCAAATTGAAGGAAAAAACGCAATAAAATTATGCAAATTTTAATGTCTAATTTGTTTAAAATGATAGTATATGAGGAGCTTATTAGACTGGATGAAAATATTCTAAAGACTGGTATTTGGTAGTAACCTGAACACAACCTATCGATATTTTTTCATAAACGAGTTGTCAGCTGGATATTCAATTTGATCGGTGTTTTTATAAATACATTTTGCTATTCCCAAATAAAAATACAACCGCATGATATTCCAAACGAGTGAAATAAATTTCGGTAGGTATTTCCTGAAACATATATCTACATATTATTGTAGATATGCACTTACAATATGGAAACTGAATGTACTTTAGTACATTAAATTCAAGGAGGCCTTTACAAATTTTATTCCTTACACCCGCATCCATCCAGTGACGTAGGAGGTCGGCGATAAATTCAAATTAGCTATTGATGGTATTACAGGTACATGTGTTTTATTTTTCACCATTCAAATGATGGGTAATGTTAATTAATGACTATTAGCATTACTCGTCGGTCTTGGTATACCCTTAGGTAATAATATTTACAAATAGGATCGGTCTTTCTCGCAGTGTATCGTGGATTTGTTGCCCATTAATTAATTTACATGGACGAAAAAAAAATTTCTCGTGATAAATTTGCGGCAGGCATAAAGAGATGCATTATTACTCGGAACAGCTCAAAAAAAAACTTGTTTAGAACTTGTTTCGAAAGTACACGTTCGTACTGTATACAAATGTATTGGCAAGTTGGCTCTTCTCATTCAATAATATACCTACGAAGTACCTGCGAAACGAACGTAACTATAATAACTTCATTATGAATGATAAACAGTGTTGTATACAATATAAATTTATTAGCTGCGTTTCCTAGATAGATTAACAATTTAATTAAATACGTGGAGGATAAAAATTCCCATAGCTATGTCCATTCAATTTAATCTACTCGACGTTTGGCCATTGCATGGGTTTTCATGTTTGAATAGTTTAAAACAAATAAATTGGTAAAACCTCCTCCCCCTCGTTTTGTCAACGCACCCCCGAATCCTAAACGAGCGAGTGGTTTATGAGATCGCGTGTACGAGATGCAACAATTCTTGTTAAATTTATTTACATTTTATTAATTAAAAATCGAGAAAGACGTAAATGTGAAAATTCCAATTGTCACGAGATAATTATTCAGTGTTTGTAGATGCGTAGAAATAATAATTTAGTTAATAGAGTATCTTTGTATTGTAAGTGTACCCAGCTGAATATAGCTGCAGCTAGACACGAGTGTGATGGCTCAAAAAGTAGTCATACGGTGGAAATTGAAGAAGCAAGTTTGGTTTTAGCGATTCACACCTACGTCTGTGTAGGTTGTAAGTCGAGTGAATTTTTCGTTCGAATTTTCACCGTCGTTACGATGAAAGAAGATGATAATTTTTTATCACGTAAGTACCTTGATTTGATTGATTTTTTTGTAGGCGTAGTATAGGCAATAAGATGCTCGGATTGTGGAATTTGTATTGTACGTAACCTCAGATACGCCTTGGAGCGATTTTTTTTCAACTTGGTCTAAGGTGATTTTTTTCCGATTTTTTACGTAAGAAATTGAGCATATTTAATTTATGCTTTGGTGGGTTATGTAATTTTATCTGGCAATGTCTGAATTTCCTCTTAGAATGCAATTATTTTCAAAATGGTTTGCTTAATTTCACTCTAATGGTGGATCAGAGATTTTTAAAGAAGAGGAAAGAGTAACAGGAAATGTTTTTTGGAAAATTTGTCATAAAAATATTAATTTTTGGACACCACTGAGCTTATTTTTACTCTAATATCAGTAATTTGGTCAAGTTGAACATACTTAATGAAACATCTCCCCATAAACATCATCAATATCTTACAGTCTTATGGTGAAAATTCATAGGAAATCTATGATACTTGCATGAAATCATAAAATATAAGTAGGTACAAATTATGAAACGAGTATAGGAATTTTTTTCTCACTGCAGGAATAAAGGAAAAATGAATCTACCAAATTTTCTATTCGTTTTCTCATCTCTGCTGGGCCGAAATGATGAAAATAATGGAACATGGAATCTCGCACCGAAAATTAACCTAACCGCTGAAATAAATACCGAACTAAATCCGATCATTCATGAATCATCGATAAACGATGATATCACTGCAACGACGTTTCCATCGAAAGAAATGTAAGTTAAACGTTAGTAATATTTTCACGAATTTAACGACGTTTTTTCCCTCTGGCTAATTGGACGATGAAGTATCGGAATCCCCTGCCCCTTCTTTCCCATCACGAGTATTTTCCTTATGTTTACGCGTTGAAGTGAAGTGTGGAGGTATGTGACTATGTGGATATATTGTCGAATGGAAAATTTGGAATACACTACAAAATGAATTCTGATTGATTATACGTGGTGATTTTTTAATTGAGGAATCGTTCGTGATTTTATTTTCTCAATTAGTTAATTAGTTTTTGTTGCTAATTTAAAAGTTATTTACTTGGTCCCTGAGGAGGATCTTTTTCCTTCAAATTAGAGAAGAGTTGAGGAGGGTCAGTGACCTCTGACTTTTGTAACATACAATCGTTTAATACGGTTCAGAAAAATCATAAATTGTGACAATTTTGTCAAATAAATTTCAAAAATGAAAATTCGAAAAAAAATTTTAGTGATAGAAAATCTAATTTTTTATAATTTTTTCCTGTCTAAAAACTTCAGTTTTTTTGATATTTTTCACGAATTGAGTATTTTTGACTTTGGAAAATTTTACACGAAATGAGTTGAAAAACATTTAAGTTTCTTGATTTTTCTAAAATTAAAATATATCAATATGATAAATATCGACTTAAAACAAGTCCACAGTCCAGGCATGGTTTTTAGGACCCCACGTCATTTCGGAGGAAGTTGTGGGTTCCCAAAATGGCGTCATTCGGATACTTTAAATTTTAAAATAAAATTGGATAATAGGGGGGAAATGAATGAATTTGTTCTAAATGCGAATAGATTGTGTATTTAGGCGTCATCGATGATGTATTGCGAGATACATTTTTTTCGACCGGAAATGACCCATTCAAGGGGGAAAAACCTACGAAAAATCGATTTTTTGCACTGTTGAAGGTGACGCATCACGGTATCAGATTTTACAAAAATATGAAATTGTTCATTTAGACTGGCTAAATAATATATATTTTTTCAGAATTGCACCTCTGAGAGGGGTTACCAAAATGGCCGTTGAAAAGCTTAAAATGCACATTTGACCTCGAAAAAAGGCTCGAAATTTTTTTCAAAAAATTCCATAAATCACTCTTGATGCTATCTACTATTCTTGCAAGTTTTAAAAATTTTTGTTAAAAACTGCAAAAAATATAAATTTTTAAAAAACAAAAATCCAGTTTTAACCTCTTCCCCCCTCCCCCTCCCTTCAGAAGGATTGGGGTGAGATATCGAGCCAAAAATTTTGTGACGGGCGTTTTAGACCATAAGAACCAACATCCGCTGGATGATTTCAAATTCGATGCTTAGGGCTAAAGCATCCCTGTATAAACCCCTGATATGCTCTTTTTCAGTTTTTGACGTGGATATGTCCAAGATATGCTTTACGTTTAGAGGAGGAGGGGGTCCGGATAATTTTTGCCCTACAATTATGGGTCACGAGATTTTGTTACCCTTGATGATTTTTTGTACTTGAAATTTTTCAACGATTCTCTTAAGCCATGACTTTTTGCACTTGAAATTTTTTTTAGATTGTAGTAATTTCAAAAAAAGATCATCCCTTTTGAAGAATCGACTCGTGACTTGAAATGCGATTTTGTTGTTATGGGAAGGGAGGTGTCTGGATTTGATTCCTTGAAAAATAAAAACGAATTCTTCTATTCTGAAGAGATTAGCTTATGCTTAGTGCAAGATGGGAAAAAAATTGCAGAAGAAAAAATAATGCGTTTTCGATTTTCTAAACCGTTTGTTTGAATTTTGTTTCATTTCAAGATTTCTTTCGCCGCATGAATTTTTTTGGGGCATCAGGGTGAAAAAATTATCTGAATCATCGATACGAAAAAAAAATTCAAATAAAAGTTGTGAACCACTGAAAAAACTCTATGTTTTGCTCTGGAATTTTTTCTATCTTGCACTAGGCAAAAGCTAAAATGCAAAAAATCGATCTTTTCGCCCATTTTTCGTCTGTAAATGAGCCATTTCTGGTGGGAAATTTTCTTTCATGCAATATCATCAATGGCACCAAAATAATTCAGAACAAATTCATTTCATTTTCCTCCTTTTATCCAATTTTCTTTCACAGTTTCCCAATGACATCATTTTAGGAACCTAAAACATGGATGCTTGAAAAATAGCACTGAAAAAGTGGTCACAAGGTCATGAAAGTTTGAAAAAATCTTGACCTTTCATTTTTGGATGTTGAAAGAAAAATTTTTTTTCAAAAAAATCAATGTTTCTTGAAATTTTTATTATCTTTGCAATTGATTTTCTTATTTGATTTTCAACAATTTTCTACGATTTTTTTCAAAATTCGAATGAGCGGTGGAGGGGGAGGGGTAAACCAGTGAAAAATCAAATTTTTTCATAGAAAAATACCCCTTTCACATTTCACTCCATCACAATGGTTGATTTTTCAATGAGGTTCTTTCATCTCAGATTAGGTTAGTACTTAGGCTAAGTAACTACTACTTTTTTTTGGAAAATTTCAACATTTTTTTGAGAGGACGGGACATTATTCAAAATGGTATCGAATATTGAATTCCTCCTCCTTCAATTAATTTTTCATGAATATCTTGATGACATTTTAATGAAGCATCAGCTAATTATAGATAGCTAGGTTAATGAAATTCTGCCAACTCGCCTGTTTCAGATCTCAACTACCTGCTATTTCATGTCAAGACACTTTCACCACATTCCACATCCCCAGCGAAGATCTCCGAACGAGAAATTGCATGTGTGACGAAAATTGCTCCATTTACAACGACTGTTGCAACGATTCCATCCATATCAATAAATTCACCAACACCCGAATCCACTTCACCTGCTCAAATACTCCTTTAAATGGGAATATTTACATGGTTGATAAATGTCCATCCGAGTACACTGATTTTGAAACCATCTACAAGTGCGAAACTTCGATCACCTCTGCAACTGTCGACATTTCCCTAATATTGCCAGTTACCAGTTGGAAAAATATCACTTATAGGAATTCATTCTGCGCAATTTGCAATAACGAGACGCAATTCGAGGTTTGGGATCCGGTGCTGTATTACGAATTGGACAAAGTCAACGATCGAGTGATCTCGAATGGATCCTCGGCTTCAAGATTGGTTGACAGGATCTATTACGGTATTACCAACCAATCCATGATTCTGTCCAATTTACAGCTGCAAAATGATACGAATTATGTGTCTCGATTTGATAATTTAACCTACAAGTGTAGTATTCTTGTGATAATGCCGATTCAGCTGAGACCATTGGTGAGATATTGTCATTCTGATGGTAGTATTTTGGTTGGAAATTATCAACATGAATATTTCAACGAAATGTACCCCGATAACGTTATCAAACTGGATCGGAATAATTTACCAAAGAGTTTAGTAAATCCTAAAATGGAGCTGGATTTCAACTTAGAATTGCGTGACGAAATCAACACCCATGTTAAGACCTGCGTTTACGCTGTGGCTGAAACTGGAGATCCATGCTTGGTGAATAGTTTCTTTTTGGGGGACACTGATATTGTTTTTAAGGAAAATGATGAGATCTTTTTGAAACAGTGCAACTTTACTGTTGATCGGACTGAATACACGAATGAGACGTCGATTAAAAACACCATCTACGTTTGTGGCACCCAATTACCGAACCCCAGAAGAATAGAAACCTTTATAAAAGTATCTCTGAGCAGGGCATCGAGCTGCCTGATTATTGTTTTATTGATCATGAACGCAAATAAGAAAAAACTGCAGAGTTTGGCGGATAAAATGACCTATGCTTACTGTATCACAATGGCATTGGTATATGGAGCTTTTGAAATGCGTAGACATCCAAGATGGTGCTTGTTTACCGAAGAAGCAATGCATTATTTTTTCCTGAGCCATTTCGTATGGTTCTTAGCGATGTCTTACGAGCTGTGGAATGTCATTTGCAGACTATCGGTGAAATTCCAAAGTGCGAGTGGCAAAAGTCACACGAAAAGGTTTATAATTTATTGCCTGATTTGTTGGATAGCTCCTTTGCCGGTTATACCGCTCACATTGTATTACAGAAGGTTTGTCAATATTCCCACGAATTGCCCGTCCATCCCAGGATACAAAATAAGCAGACCTTGTTTGACCATACCGGAGTCGCCGATAGGCTTGTACGTGTTTTTCATCAATAGCATAATTATCTGCGTGAATATTGTCCTATTCGCGCACGTGTGTTACCATATTCATCTGACTAAACGTCGGAATGTCAAATCGACTTCGCATAATAATTATTTCGAACTTTTCGTCAAATTGGCTCTGACAATGGATTTGCAGTGGTTCTTCTATCTATTCTCGTTCAGTGATATCGAAGCGTTAAAGGTGGTCAATACGATGTTAACTTCGTCTCACGGGTTGATAACGTTTTTAGCATATGGTGTGAAAAAGAACACGTTTGTTGAGCTTTACAATAAGTTTAAAAGTTATTTCGATATTGTACAGAAAGTGAGGAATACATTTGCACAAATCTTTGGCGAAGTAAAAAGAGCGCCTTTTTTGAAACGTAATTCTGTTGAGCCTTCCACGCAGCATACCGGTGTAGATTTATTTTCAAATGTGTAAGTTTTTTCCTCAGTGTGGTTTTGTAAACGAATATAATTTATTTCATTTTCTCATTCGTGTATTTTGTCATTTCTCTGCTTTTAAATGACAAATTCGAATTCAAAAGGGTCGAATTATATCTATAGAAACGATACCAAACATACCGCACACCCCTTTATGCGCAGAAATAGGAACGTTTCCACTTCTGAAACCCCCTCCTGTTTACCCTTTAAGGACAATTTTTAATGGTCTCTCTTCCCCAAAATTTTATTTTGGTCCATACTAAAAGAAAAACCACGTGTTAACTTGTGTTTAAAAAAAAAGTACCTATATCTGTGCTAACCGCATGGACGAGGAAACTGGAATACGTTAATACAATTTTACGAGCTGACTAATTTTTTACCATGTGAAATGGTAGTTGATTCTTTGGGCTACTAATAAAAAATATGGAGTACGGTATATTGATTTCAAAGAAATTTCCTATATTTTTAATAGGTATATAAGATAACTGATCATCTTTTCTGGGTATTCAACAGACGTAAGATAGTATGAATCATGCTCCCTTCCAGTTATTAGAAAATTTGCATATAAATGCATGCTGAACTGCTGAAGTCAAAATTCATGGTCAACCTGGTTTTGATTTTGATTGCTTGCTCGTACGTTTTCATCACTAAGTATGTTTCATTAAGGTATTGAACTAGTGATCAATCGCTGATCAACTAAAGTGGTTTATTGTGTTTTGATTAAAGTCTCGCTTTATGTAGCTTTCCTTATTTGTAACACTTCCTTGTGCTCTGAGAATTTTTTTTGACTTTTTTCATACATTTCACAGGCTTGTACTATACGACTTTTTAAGATTTTCACTTTTCACAAAATTTCAATTTTTGCACATTTAGGGAAGAAATGATATTATGCTTAGGTTAAAAGCGATTTTATGATTGGTTCGTAATCTAGGAAGAACTCGAATTTTTTAAAAATGAGCAGGGGTTCCATTTTTTAAAGCTCTCTTCTTCTGAGGGCTCGCCCTCTTTCCAAAAAATTTATCTATCTCTATACTTAAGGTCCAAATTGAAATAATTTTCAAACAAAAGTTGTTGATTATGATCCTTGGAATAATTTTAGTTATTACAAAAATTTCAATTGGACCCCTTTCTTTCCTCCAATTTCGCATAACACATATAAAAAATTTTATATCAACTTTTTTCATGATTTCTTTTTACGAGCCCAGTTTTTTATTTGGTCCTGCTATCTGCATAAAAATCCCACCTCCTCTCGTCCTTTCCTTGAAATTGATTCTGAATTTTCCAAAACGAAAATAAACTAGAATAGATACTGAAGTACCTAAATTAATTTGTAATTGTAGAATTCTAAAATTTGATGGAGACAGCCCTCGTCCTATTTTATTAACCTTGGGCGATTAGGTACCTATCTGATGATTTGTTTTGCTTAGTGTACCTAGTGAAATATGTTGGGAAAAAAATTCAAAACACGAAATGAATTAATATACAAGTTACAATATGTATACAGAGGCAGTAGCTTCTCTCATAATTCAATTTTAATAGCGTAACAAATGAAAAAATTCTTCGAACGCACAAGCGTAATGATAAAATTAATTCTGAACCACATCGTATGTACCTCTACCCATTACTCGAGATACCTATATGGTTTTATTATGGCCTGCGGTACCGCGGTTGAAATTTTATTGTAAATTTAAAAATACCCAATGGACCTGGGTACTTACATTCATGGAATAAATGCAGTACCTAATTTTGAAAACTTATTATTCTACGAATACACAAGATATCCATTCAAGGTGAACTGGCTGGACGTGTGTTACAGCGATTAATTATTTCTACGATGAGTTTACCTGTTGAAGTGTTTCCAGTTGACACCTGAAGTGGTATAAATATAGGTACATAATTTGGTCTAATTTGACCAATACAAAGATAAGCTATAGGCTAGAGCTACACTATCATTTTCATGATTTAATTATAGACTCGAATATTGATAGCGATCAGTATTGTTGCTTATGAGAAATATTTTTACGTTCTATTAGTTTACTTTTGTTTTTAAATTCAAATCCATTGCAATCGTACCATTTTATGATTTCATTATAGTGGGTTTGAATGTAATTTTTCGTAAAGTTGAAGGATTTATTCTAATTTTTGGCGGTACGTTTTTTTTAAATGGGTGCTTTCCTAATCTTAATATCTACTGGCTACTTTTGGAAAATGTTTATAAACATGAATTTACGTTTGCAATTTTCATTTCAACAGAAAACAGGGTTGGAAGAGCAAGGGAATTTTGTTTTCGTTCTTTGTTCTTCTTTTGTTTGACTCGGAATGTTGTTCTGCTGTTCAAAATTCTATTGGCCAGATGCTATTTTGTCAATTTACCCCTCATTTTGCCTCCAACTACGAATATTCTTAAAATACATCGATAGTGAGTCATTTTTCAGCAGATTTCCTCAAATTTGAGGAGAAGGGTAAGTGCAATCTCAAATCCGAATATACCGTTGGAAAGCCCGTGAAATTTCCTATTCGATGACTCAAGCACGACCAATTTAACGAATTTGAAACTTTGTGGCACTTGTTCAAAGAAAATTTGAGCTTTCAAACTTAAAGTTCAAGTTATGTGTATTTCCTATTACTTTTTTTTGGTTTCAACCGCATATTCGGATTCAGGAGATTGAAATTATATAAAAATCACCGTCATTTATTTTTCAACATTCGAGCTTGAGAAATGGGTTTTGGTAATTTTAAACTTTCTTATGACGCGCGCATGCGCCTAACTTTGAAAGTATGCGTCCTACGTGAAAAATGAATATGAACTTTTTTGTGTAAAATGAAATTTAAAAC
>FIZU01008344.1:0-25092 GCA_900064475.1 Pseudococcus longispinus
GATTTTGTGTTACAACGTTCACACGGAAGGTAGCCCGGATCCGTTCATTGCGTCATGTTGTGCTAGACACTAGTACTTATAATCCCCTTTAGGTGTTGGGGTCCAAAATTGAACCTAACGGCCAGAAGGTCGTGATTTTGCAATTACCCCAATTTTGCAATTACCCCACTACACCTTATATACTTAGTACTTTAATTTTCTCTCAATTTTCATATTTTTTTTAAATTCTAAAATCCAAAAATCCACAATAAATTGTTAATATCTCAAGATGTATTTTCTCATTTCACCATAAAATTCCTTTTTTTTTTACTGCAAAAGTAATGTTTCAACACTCAAGGTAAAATGACTACAAAAAATTCAATTTTTTGAAAATGCTCACTTACACTTCTCATTATTTTTCTTTTAATTTATTTTTGAAAATATTAGCTTGAAATAATCATTTCGGACTTCTCCCCCTCCTACATGATGGCTGATGAAAGTTTTGCTTGATTTGCCCCCTCCCCCTCTGCCCCTAGAAGTTTTTAATCCCACCTTCTTCCTTCCTATTTACGAATTACGAACAATACGTGGGAAAAATCCAAGTTACCATTTCTCTTTCACATCAATTTCATTCCGAAGTTGAGCATTTTACAAAAAATTGGACAAAATTGTCAATTATTTTCTGAAAAATAAAAAAACCTACTCACTCGTAAATTTTCTTTCTCCATTTATCATGAAACAAAAAAAATCATGGCGGGACATCCTTTTATTTGCTGCTTAAATTCCAAATATTTGACCCAGAGAGGCCATTAATATCTGCCATAAGTAGTTTATGAATTTCATTATAGAAAATGATTTTCCAAATTTTCGCCAAACTGCTCACCATATTACGTATTTAAAAATTCAATCATGAATGCATGCTCAATTCAGTTATAAATGGAATAATTCTGTCATAAAATTTTATTACTATTCTGAAATTAATTCGATGCCGATCATCCCTTCTTAAAAATTCGCTATACGAGATACAGGGTGTTTCGTAAGTTCGACACTATTTTCCAACTCAAAGTAAAAGGGTTAAGAATTTAAATTAAAACAATGATTCAGTTGAAGGGGGAAGGAGCGAGTCACCAACAGCTATTTTCATAATAAAAAAATTGAAAAAGCTAATTCATGAAATACCATTCAAAAAAATAATAATAATTTTCTCAATGCAAGCATTATATTTGTATGAAATTCATATTTGGTATGAGTTGCCTGATTGTCTGGTGAAAAGAGATCTATTGTTTTCTAAACACTCTGCATATGTATAAAAAATTATGTTCCTACAAGAGGCAATTGTTCTATGAGAAAAAAATTTGTCTTCGTTTAAAATTTCTGAATCAAAATTCCCCATTGGGTAAAAATATTCAAATAATTTTATGAAAAAGTTTCAATCCAAAAGCCAAGCTACTTCTACAAATGAAAAAATTATCCAAGAAAACAATTCCATCGTAATTTTCATAACACAAGTAAACTTCCTCAGCATCCCACCGATATCTCAAGCAAAAAAATAGGGTTTTACTTTAATTACTCAATCTCGTTCACCCCCTTACCGCCGCAAAACGTAGGCGATTTCATTAAAAACCTGCCTAATTAAACACCCAACACTCTACAAGTTGTCACTTGATTCGCGCACCCTGTTTTACGAGTATTTGTTTCGTACTCTCATACAACTGCATCATCCATCCCAATTTCATTCATTCATTAGGTTAAAAGTATCCATCTAAACGTTAAGGGAAAAAATCCGACCAAGTTACAAGAACACTGCAAAAAATAAGCATCCGGGGAGTACGAGGTTTTGAAAAAAATGCAATTTAATTACTCTTATGGACAACGAATCCTATGGTTAAAGTTAGTGGACGAAGTTGGAAAGCTTAGCGAGTTATATCGATTTACCAAAACTAAGATATTTTTGGGGTTTGGATGTTTATAGTGGTGTGTGTATGTGTGCGTTATTAGACTATGTTTTTATTGTTATTTTGCAAAAATGGTTCGGTCTTATCGTCTCCTCAACTATCTTGTCTGGCGCCGCGTTTCGTCGTCGCGTAATAAATCTATGAGCCCATTCTGTGTCAAAATTTCTTTTCATTTTCCATTTTTGTTTATCCTCCCTTTCGGATGAATCACGTTTTTTTTTTTTCTATACATCTCTCTGCTTTGATATCGATTTTGAGAAAATGCTCCGGCAATTGGAAAACGCGAGTTTATAACATTAAGAGAACATTTCGTATGTCACGGTCAATATTTTATACTTTGTCGCCCATATCTACCAGAGTTTTTTCGTCTTCGAATTTTATATTCACAGCGTTAAAGTGTTCTCTGATTTTAGCGAATGTAAATTGCACGATCTCGTAACGCGTTGTAATTTTTTAACATTTCGAAAAAATGTCGAGTTGAAAATATTTTTCTACGAATGGCATATTAGTCATTTTAAAATGTTATATCGCCTTTAATATACGAAATAGGCAAAATTTACATATGACCTTTTTTATAGTATGTATCCTTATCTATAAAATAAGTTATGTACAAATTTTTCATATCTTGCATATTAAAGAAGTCATCAGCATTTAAAGGTTTTTAAACACAGCAATACCTTCACTATTAATCTTAGGTTGACAAGGTGTTCCAGCTGATGTCGTATAATGATATGTGTTGAATGCAAATTTTGACTATCTTGCAAAATGGAAATGCTACAAGCTTACGTGTTAAAATCTTTATAATTATCATTATTTTATAAAACTGTTTCAAAGATAGTTCCAATTTCAATTTTCAATTTCAGTTATCACTCTACTAAATCAAGTACATACAAGCAGCATCATCCACTTTTCGGTCGAGAATACCGCAACTTCATTCAGAAACGAAATAAATTAAACGAATAGAAACCTTGAAAGAAGAATTATATACCTAACAGATGGCTCAATTTACAAAAAAATCTCATCTACACTTTCGAATGAAATTTATTCAAAATTCCACCCAACTTCGTTTATTTGTTTATTTATCATGCTGTGACAAAAAAATTCAACTTCCCCACCCCCAATTTTATATCATTACCATGACGTCATCACAATTTCAAAGCGCAATAATAACAACTTTTTAAAATGAAAATTCTAAGAAAAAAGTTTCCAAATAGCATCTACACATTGAAATATTTTTGATCTCGCCTTTTTTAGAAATTCTTTTGGGGTTTCGACACAGAATTACCCTTGAAATGGATCCATAAGTTTTGAAAAACATATACCTATTATTATTCAATTCCTTTTCCAAAATTTGATTCGTCTGATAAAACAGCATTGGAAACAAATTGAGAGAATGTACAATATTATCTCTTATTGGTTCGTTGCAATTTTACTGCTTCATTTAGAAAAATAAAATTTGGTAAATTTTCAAATCACACAAAAGAAATAATACCCACGCGATTGCTGTTAATTCATGACGTCAACGGTACGTTATCCTTCAAAGTTTTGGTGACGTCATGATGGTAATACAGAGATAGTAAAAATTTATTTTTCGAATTAAATTTGCCATGAAAATATAACCAAGCTGCGATCTAAATTTCATGATGTCATCAAAACTTTGAGGCCGAATTGCGGATTTTTAATAGAAAAATTTGAAGAAAAAAAATCAAAAGACCATCTACACACTGAATTGAAATTATATTTAAAATTTCTGGCAGCCGTTTGGCCATGATTCTGTGACAAAAAAGTTCGACTTCCTTTTATTTCAGTTTTAGTTTCAGTTTCGGTTCGCAATTTATCATTTTTTTTCAAAAAATTTTTACTTTAACGTTTTCTTAAAAAATTAATTTTGCTTGGAAACATTAGTATATTCAAAAAACTTGGTATTTTTTGCTTTTGTATTTTTCAAATAAAAATAAGGGGCAGGGATGTAAGGGGGTCAAAAAATGCAAGTGTATTTCAAACTCGTTCATTTCAGTTTTAATTTCCAGTTTTCAATTTTTAGGTTGATGATGCAATTTTTGGGTGGTTTACGTCACATTTGCGTTTTTGGTGTTAAAAAAAACTTATAATTTTTCTATTCATGATTTAAAAAAAACGCCTAATCATTTATATTTTAGTTTACTTCAAAATTATTTGTTTCATCTTTTTTAATGGAAAAAAGTACAAAAATTACCTAATTTTTTCATATAAGTATTCTTCAGTTTTCAGTGGATTCCGAAATCAAATCAAGCAAAATCACAATTTCTGCATTCTAACTTCATTATTTGTGAATTAAAGAAGCAACAGAGCTTTGAAATTTTCACCGCTCAATAATTCATTTAAAATGAGAGATAGGAAAAAATTGAACATAATCTATCATTTAGAACTCATCGAAATCTACAAGATTGGTTATATACAAATTTTGCCTATCTTCTGTATCGAAGGAGTTATCAAACATTTAAGATTTCGAAATTTGGTGTAGGTAAATTCTTAAAAATGGAGTTGACTTTTCCCCTTAACTAATTGGCAAAAAGAATTGACCCCTGTGATTAACTCCATCACTTTCGAAATGAGACAACTCGGCGCCTCAAAAAATCAGAATCATCTCCTTAACTCTTCTAACTCTTTTTTGAGTTGAGCAATGTCATTTGGGATGCTATACATAGATTCGGGGAAACGTCCGGCAATCAAAAATTTATGGTAAACTAGGCAGGTATCCAAATGGCAAAAATGCAAAATTTTAAACGTCAATTTTTTCGCAGTTTCTTCCAATGAATTATGCCTTGTATACACGTAAATTTTATCCATTTTAATGTATTTCAATTTTTCTTCGATTCTGTTGGAGTAAATTTATACACGTGTTATGATTTCAGTATTTAAAAAATGGAAAAATTGAGTCCAATACGTTTCAGTTCTCAATAATTTTAGTTCAAGAAAAAAAAATCAAATATACTTTCATTTCTTCTACTCGATATATTCCTATTTTTGGAATAAACGCCAGCCCAATTTGAAAGACGCTACAATCGACTGTTTTCCATTTTTCTTTTCCCATGACGTCAAAAAATCATCTCGAGGCTTCATCTAAAAGAGAAATCTTTCGCTTCGAGATTCGAGACCGTCCGGTTAATAACACTTTATTAAATTCACCCTCTTGTTTGAGAGACGCGTGCTCGATAAAAAATAATATTAACGAAATACTTCTCTCGTAACAAATTGATATCCATGGATAAGACCAGTTTTACGAAATCAAACAAATATTTATACTCGTGTCTTTTGTTAAGTGTTTTAATGTTTTCCATTAATGTGAAAGCACGACTATAAGGGATACGATGGTTCGTAGCTTCGTACCTAGCTAATTTACATGTCCAAATAAAAATCTCCGAGGAATTGTTTACTCTAACGTTGCAACATTTTCACTAAGTACTCGTACATTCGCTACAGAGAGCGGATCGGGTGGTGAAGAGGGTACGATCGACCTTACCAAGGTATCCATTTCGGTATAATTTGAATATCTATAGGTATTTGGTACATCGTCGATGTGTTTTCGAAACAAGCTAAAAGATACGGAAACCTAGAGAGAGAGGTGAGAAGAGGCAGCCACGTGCTGACGAACTGAACGAAGGATAATCCGAGACAGACACGACGTCGCTAATGAGGTAGCAAAAGTTGTCATCGAGAATAGTTTAGCGAATAGCTTCGCTAGCGTAAAAGTACGAAGGGTCTGTCAGATTTAATATAAGGTTGTTTGAGCCAGTACATCGTATGCCATTCTGGTACCATACACTCTTGTACGCAGTTCTTTTTATCATCCAGGCGAATATCTAATTTTAACTTTTCGCCGAGAATTTCTCGCAAAAAGCTAGCAATCCTGTTATCATCGTGTTTAATTGCATTTATCTCAAAGCCTTAAGACGCCCGACGACGTTTAAATTCTATTAAAAACTTATCTCGCCAGAAATCGCGGTACAGTTTTAAAAACGATTCGATTGTTCGATTATATCAGCGATAATTTAAAACGGCGCACGTCTCTCGTAATCGTAACAAGAGGGTACCTATACGAACGAAACCGAACGAAAAAAAAAGGCACACTAAATCGGAACTAAAACAATTAACAAAGAAGGACGTTAATGAAGCCATAGCTACTGTATAAGGGAGCTCTTAAAATCTTTCACCAAACGCTGCTGATAAAGCAATTCTCCCTTTAAATGCTCTTATCTGGTTATTAATACCACTCTGTATATCGTCGAATAGACTACGTTATTATACATTCGCCATTCGCCAATCTAAGAGGTAAAGCATCCAGGGGGAAGATGCACTCTTTCGTTAATACTCTCTTTGAAATACAATCATTTGTGTGTTGTATTCCGTCAGCCCCTCTCGCCCCTCCAGCCATCGCTTTTCGCATTTTCATAAACTTTATACCTACGTATAACATCAGAACTGCTTGGATGCTGCCTCTCGCCTCTCTACGCAGCGTAGGTACCTTTTTTTGGTACAGATATTCATCGCGTTCTACGAAAATTTCCCATTCAATATGTTATTATTGCGCTTCAACGATTTAATGTTGTATTACCCTTCGCAACCCTTTACTCCACCATGGTTAAACGGTTAACACGGTGTGCTGAGTGGGCGTTTGTTTGCGCCGATGTCGATATCGCTGTCGGCTAGGATTTTCAGTGATGAGTTTTTTTTCCCATTCGGTTTCAATTTCGCGGTTTTGTTTTGTATAAATATTGACCGGAGAGTGAATCTCTGATGATGGGAGAGACGTGCAGAGATAAAGTAATGAGTATAGACTATTCTACGCATTGAAGGCCCGATTGAACTAATTTATACGAAAATCTTGATTGAAAAATTAAAACTAAAGAGGTGGGAAATCGAAAACCAAAATTGAAAGGAAATTTTTTCAAATAATAAAGTCAACAAAGAGATCAATTTAATTGGTATGTTCTCATTACGATCTCACTTTTATTCTCCAAATCATGAAAAAATATAAAATGGTTGAGGTTTTTATAATAATTTGAAAATGTTATAAAAATTATACTTACAAAATTGCAATTTCAGCAAATTCAAACATTTTTCATTTATTTTTTCATTTTGTTTTATACTTACCTACACAATTTTTTGTACTTGGTAAAAAATATATTTAATTTGAACAATTGGTAAAAAAAATTAAAAAACCTTGATTTGGCTGAAATTGTAGTATACGACAAATATCGAGTTGAACCATGTCCAGACATGAATTTCAGACCACTACGTCATCTCAGAAGGGGTTGTGGGTTCCCAAAATGGCGTCATTCGAGTATTATAAACGAAAATTGGAAAATATGGAAGAAATAAACGAATTTGGTTCAAATTCAGGTTAATGGTGAGTTTAGGTGTCATTGATGATATATTGCAAGAAGAAAATTTTTCACACAAAAATGACCGCTTTAAAAAATCGATTTTTTGCATTTCTGAAGGTCTTCTATACCATATTAAAAAGTTCTGAAAAAAATATATGTAGTACATATGGGTATACCCCATAAGATATGTCAATATTTTTTTGCCAGGTCTGAAACAACATGTAGATATTACACTTTGAAGTCTTAAAACTCGGATTTTAGCAAGAAAGAAAATTCAAAAAAATTTTCCAGAGATGACCCTCGGTATGACCCATCGTCCCAGCAAGTTTGAAAAAATTTGGTTGGGAATTTCAGAATACAGGAATTTATAAGGGAAATCGGCATTTTGGGCGATATGAGGGGTTGGGGGTGAGACAGGGGGCCAAAATTTTTACCAGCGAGTTTTTAGACCATAAGGATCTACTACCGTCAGAAAGTTGAAAAATCCCAGCCTATAGGGCCGATTCACCATTCTTACCCGGCTATGCTCTTAGAAAATTTTTCCAAGTGTCAAAAAGTCAAACAAAATGGCCAAAAGTTAGCGTGAAGAAATTTCGTGTCGTTTTTCGCAGATTTAGTCATCACAAAAGCATATCCTAATCTTTGAAAAAAAGCACCTCCCTCCCTAGACTCGCAAATCATTTCCATTTCCACACTACCCATGAAAGTATAAAACTTAGAATATGCGTGCGTTTGTTCTTCTGCTATGTCAAACTGAATTGCACATTCCAATCTCACATGATGTCTGAATTTTATTGCAAGTTCAAAGAGTCAAACACAATGCTATCGTGTCTCGTGAAATGTTTAAAAGTAAAATTTTGAAACAATCTAAATTTTTCCAATTTCAAAATCCAATTAACTCTTAATAATATTTTTCAAAATCGAAAAAGTCAGAATTTTTGAAATTTTTCAAGCCCAAATAATCGTCTGAAATCTAAAAAAATGTTTCAAGTCAAGAAAGTATAAAATAACCTGATAAAATGTCTAAAAGTTGGCGAGATTTTTACAAATTTCAAAGTCCAAAATGATCAAAGTGTTTGTTTGACAAAATGTTTAAAAGTCAGCATTCTCTCTGAAATTTTCCATACCCAAAAAGTCACTGAAAATCATTTGTGCTGATTTTTACGAAATATTTGAGTATTTCAACAACTTTTCCCGCGATTTTCATGATTTTTTTTTACCAAAATAGGCAGTCATATTTTAAATGATTCTGAACATTTCAACAATTTTTTACAATTTTTGAACCACTTTTGTAATCTGAAATTTTGTAAGCCCATAAAGTTTTCTGCTCACCTCATGAAAATTTTCCAAGTTTTCACTTACAGAATCTCTGAAATTTTTCGAGTCCATCTGGGGTAACAAATTTCGTAATGCATAAATTTTGGTTCGCAATGTTTGAAAAAATTTGAATCATCATTTAGTCATAAATTCATAATAATTACATACTCATCAAAAAAGTCATAAATACAATGAAGTCTAAAAATAATATGACAATTGTTAAAATTTTCAAAATATTTGGTCAGTTTTTTCAAAATCATTTATTTAGGATATTTTCCCAACACGCTGACAAATTAAGTTCTCTCGAGGAAGACGGCATCTTCCTCATATCAAAATCATTTCCAAAAGAAACTCCCCATATCAGAACCAAAAAAACCTCGCCATAAAAAATATTACCAACGAATCGCTACAAACATCGGATTAACTAAACACCATAAAAAATAATCCAAAATCTGCAACAAAGCTGATAACCGCCATAAAAATCAACCCGCAAAAAAAGCGATAGAAAAATAAAGATGAAAGATCGAAACTAAGTAAACCTATCCCGTATTCGCGAATCTAAAACAATCACCGCAACGTAATAAAATTCGTACAGCGGTAGGAAAATACGAATACGACATTCGGCATTCGTAACATGTAACGTATGAATAACAAATAGTATTTTTATATAGCAGAAAAAAAGGGGGAAGGAAAAAAAAAGAGAAAGAAAGGCGAAGTAAGGAAAGCGAAAGAAAAGCGGGAATGAAACAGAGATCCCGTTGTAAACGGGTTTCACCCTGTCGACAGTCTAAAATCTCCTTTTATTACGATCAACTTTCTTTTTCCCACCCACGCGAACAGTTAAAGAACTGCCTTGCTCGCCTCTCGTCCGCAGATAAATCACAAAACCCTTGCATGAGTATTTTCCCTCTTAGCGAAGCGTGTTTTTTTCTCCTTTTTCTTTTATTTTGCCGGCTTGCCGCTGCTGCAGCGTCGCTGCGAGTATTTTATAATAAATTGGTCACTGTATCAAGTTCCGCTTTACCGACCGTGACACATTTATTTTCAAATCTGATGCTTTTTTAGTGTTCGCCGATCTTTTTCGATGCGGTTGTATGCATTTTAATTTCGTATCGATCGCGTAGGTGGAAAGAACGAGTCTGTTTCCGATACATAAAAGCGAATCAAAAGTTGAATTTTACAATGATATTTTTTCGGCGTGGGTTTGATAAGGGTTTGTATTTTCATAAATGTAGAGAGAAAATAGCGTATAAATAGGTGCGTGGGGTCCAATGATGTAAAGAATTGAGATACCTGTGAGAAGTATTCAAATTAAAGTATATATATCTACGTCTGAAGAAAAAAGATGAAAGGGTCTTTGAAGCAATCTGGAGTTTTGCAGCAAATATAGATGATTTATGTGGCATTGTGACACCTTTCATCTCAGGGATCGTCTCCTTTTTTTCAAGATGAAATTCGTTTCTACATCTTCGTGCATCCAAGACTTTGAATATTTTCACATTTTTTCCATTTTTGTATAGGTAGTAGGTAAATTCTGATTAAGATGATTTTTTAAAAATTCAATCAGAAAATGACAATTTTTATCAAAGAATCTGTTCTGACTTCTGAGTACAAAAAATTGAAGAACTTTTTCATCTCACTTTTTCTTCATTACGTTATAAAGTGGATTATTTAATTTTTTGGTGGAATAGCCAGACAGTCATTCAGAGGGCGGGAGGACAGGGTTAGCGAGAAGAAAAGTAGATAATTATGTGTAAAAATTAAAAAAACAACATGAAATCACGAATACGTTTTGATTTTACAAATAAAGAAACAAAAAACTCAAAAAATCACAACAGTATCAGAGCAAAAAAAATAAGTATGAATAAACCATCCTCTCTAAATAAATATCAAAATTACACTTCAAATTAAAGAAATATGTACAGGGTGGTCTAAATAGAAGGGTGCATTTGTATTTTGAAAAATAAAAAAATAACACTTTGACGACAAAAATATTGAAAACTAAGCCCCCTTAGAAAAAAACTACTAGCTCCTAGGAGAAAGAGAATTTTAAGCTCTACAATTTTCATCCCTTGCATTTTTTTCGTAGAACCCTTAATTTAATCGAGAAAATCCCTTGTGTGTATTAAATGTAAAACGTAAATTTTTCTGTCTTCATTTTTAAAATCAACTTTGTAAACTTTTCATAAACATGGATTTTCTGGCCAAACTACGGATGCTACGAAAAAAATGCAAGGGATGAAAATTATAGAGCTTGAAATTCTCTTTCCTCTACGAACTATTGTTTTTTTTTCCAAGGGGCTTGGTTTTCAATATTTTTGCAATCAAAATGTTTTTTTTCAATGTTTCAAAATATGCACCCTTCTTTTTGAACCACCCTGTATAAACGCAAAGTTTAAGTTTCGTTTTTGCTATCGTATTTTTCAACCACTAGGTATGTGCTGGAAAATCCTTTTCATAGACGCGAATAAAATTGCATAACCGGTTTGCCGCAAATCGTCAAATAAAATAATAGAATAATTCCACAATTTTATCCACACAAAAAAACCAAGGAGTCGAAATCTGAGAAAGCGAATTTTCTCCAGCACGCTGAAATCGCTTCAAAAGGCGTTGGAGAAATTTTTTGGATTTTTTGTCTCCTTGGCACCCTGCAGTATACTAATTTTGAAAACAAAAAAAAAGATTAAAAACTCAGCCCCAGGATGTATTTACGAATTTGAAAATATTAGCTCTTTTTTCTAACTCAAGTCAAGTCTGAGTATTTTCGTTTGCTTTTCAAAGTATGTACTTTGAAGTTTGCTTTCACGTTTCAAATATTGATGCATGGGCACGATCAACTAGAAAAT
The DNA here is from genome assembly GCA_900064475.1 of Pseudococcus longispinus. Lineage (NCBI taxonomy): Eukaryota > Metazoa > Arthropoda > Insecta > Hemiptera > Pseudococcidae > Pseudococcus > Pseudococcus longispinus. The sequence continues at coordinate 11,464 of FIZU01008344.1, forward strand.
TTTGAAATGTATAAATATATTGGCAAGAAATATTGAAACGGAGGTGAATGAACTAGGGTAACAGGGGCAGACAGGTACCTAATAGTCAAATTTAATTATCAAGTGTGTGTGTATTTCAGCGGCTCTCTTTTGCACAACATCAAATTCATCAGCTTATGTATTTGCAATGTTGTTTGCAAGTGGGAATATTTTGTATAGTAACGTTCCGTTGCACCGCATTCGTCTGAAAAATAATTTTTATTTTTCATCGCGAATTATATTTTTAAAAGACACCTCGTCAGAGTTGCCATTTTACAGATAATAATTGCATATTTCCCTTTTTTAAGAGAATTTCGACGTTTTTTTTTAGAAAGTACATATCTCAGTTCTAGTAATGTACTTCGATCTCATACTCGTACGTTGTACGCAGTACGAACGTTTGTATCGTTATTCCAAATGCAAAACGATTAGCTAGTACGTAACTCGTGTCGTGTAAAATGAAGTTTATTTTGAGTGTAAACAAACGTGAACTTTATAGAAATGACCTCCATTTTTTACCTAAGGAGCACACCGCTGTTTTCCATGACTATTAAACATCGCGTTTTGTTTTGCTGAGTGATAAGTAAGATGTCGTTGAAGAGTGATGATGAAGCGTCGGCGCCTGACGCGAAAGAGCACCCTACGTGGGTCCTGTTGCCACCGTTCCAGGGGAAAGACGTCAAGGTCTGGTGGACTCAGGTCGAACTTAAGTTGAAAACGGCCGAAATTACCGATCCGGTGGCGAAGTATGAGTGCGTCGCATCAGGTATCCCGTGGGTAATCGCGAAGCATGTCACCGAATTGCTCACGACGGAACCAACAGTCGACTCATTCGAGAAGTTGAAAGAGGGTATTTTAAAAGAGTAGGTATAATCCAACAGGTTAAAATTTCAAGAGGAAATGGTCGCGAGATGCGTGACGTTGCACAAGTGTAAGTTCAAGACAAGCTATTTTTAGTGTAGCTACTGCTGATGGAATTCATAACAATAACTTCAACTCATTTTTCTTATATAAAATTTTTCAACTCAATTCATGAAAAAGAGCAAAGAAATTAAACTCGACTTTCCTGAAATTGCAATAGATGTATCATAGATGTATCATAGAAATTTACCTGAAACGTTCAAACATGATTTTTAAACCTTTGAGTAATCTCGGAGGGGAATAGGAAATGCTTTTGCTCATTGAATGTTTCAAGTTCATAAAGTCGTGATATATTTGAAATTTTCATAGTCCAAAAAGTCATTTGAATTCTGAAAAAATTTCAAATTCCAAAAAAGTCAGACAAAATATCTGAAAGTCATCGCAATGGATTTTCATTAGTAAATTTCGTAATGGAATTTTTTTGAAAAATTTTTGAAATCCAATTTCAAGTACAAAAAGTAAGTAGAAATTTGAAAATTTCCCCAAGTCGAAAAGAGTCAGACAAAATATTTAAAAATCGATTTTTCAAGTTCAAAAAGTATAAATTATTTGTCTGACAAAATGTCTAAAAGTCGGAATTATCCATGAAATTTTCCAAGTTCAAAAAGTCAATGGAAATCTGAAAATTTTTCCAAGTACAAAAAAGTCTGATAAAATGTCTAAAGGTTGTCCTCAAGGAATTTCGTTAGGTTTTTCGCGGTATTATCCATAGCAAAAGCACACCCTATGTTAATATAAATTTTTGATGACAACCTTCGTTTAACTCTCCCTCCCCTTCCACTGCAGAAGGGGTTACAAGTGAGATATCGAGCTAAAAATTTTGTCATCGGGGCTTTAAACCATAAAGACCAACTTCTATTAGATAATTGCAAATTTGTGGGAACCAAATCACGAAATAAACTCGCGGCTATGCTCTTTGGTAAAAATATGGGATGATTTCTTGAATGAAAAAAATTAAAACACAAATTAATTTACCTAAAGTACCCTAGAAATGAAAAACGATTGACTAAAAAATGAGAAATTTTGAAAGAATAGGATCAATATTTCAATTTTTTGGATCAAAGTTCTTCCATCGTTCAAATAAATGATCAGAAATATCAATAAAATAGATTGTTGAATCGAAAATTGAAACTGTTCAACCACTCAAATCTTCTTTGATGAAAAAATTTGCCATGTACAAAATTAGTGAAACTTCAAAAATCCACAATGTTGAGATGCCTGAAACTTGAAGCTTGACCTGCTTGACTTCCCCTCTTCCCTCGCGCAGCTATTTGTATATTGTTATGGTATGATACGACTCGATAAGGAACAAAATGGTCTTGTGATGATACTGAAGAACTAATTTATTGAGTAAAATAAACAAGTATACATATAAAGGAATTGATATAACATTGCAGCTAGATTAAGAGGAGAAAATAGGAGAATAAAAACAAGATGATAATTCCCCAATTAATTCAGATGTCAGAGTTCAATATTGCGAATTTAGACAGTAATTAACGATAAATGGTGGTATACATACAGATAATCAATAGAAAAACATCGTATTGGAAATCGTACTCGTTTAATTATTGCCGAATCAAAATTAGAATAACTTACACACGGATTTCAAACAGATAACGGACAAAAATGTGTATAAAATAGAAGTAGGAATTTGAAAGAGATATTTAATAGGTAATTTGAGCGATTTTTTTCTTCAGTAATTTTTTTCGACAAATTTTACGACACTTGAAATTATTTCTATCAATTTTTATGAAATTTTAATTGATTTTCGCTACATTTTACTCATTTTCTAACTACAATTCGAATTCTGTTAAAGTTTTTAAAAATTAATTAATAATTAAGTAGATATACCTAGCTTTTGATCTTTCTTGAAATTTTATAAGTCAATTTGAAATTTTCAAATCCAAAAATTAATTCGAGTTCTTAAAAATTTTTTACGTGCAAAAAAGTCTGACGTAATGTTTGAAAGTCAGTTTTTCAAGTTAAAAAAAAACTGAATTGTTTGTCTGACAAAATGTCTGAAGTCATCGTCAAGAAATTTCGTGACGGTTTTTACGGACACGAAAAATGGACAAAATTTTTAGATTGGCCCCAGCCATAAGACATATGCATGTCAATAATGGATCATAATCGACATCACCAGTGTTCATAATGTATTTGAGACTTAAATTACATAAAAAATTGATTCATTATCATGAAAAACTCAAATCTGTAGACTCCCAAATGAGCATTTCAAATTTTCGGAATCATTCCCCCTTCTTCAGTATAGTTTAGGTTTTAAAGGCTAAATAACCTCGAAAATGACATACCCTATCATAAAATCTACCCCAATACGCCACGTGAGAGATTTTTCCGCATCTTGGACATTCGTCGTGTTCGTGTAATTTTTACGTACGTACAATACGACGAGTTTAATTCTAACACCGTTCGCTTTGAATTCCGAATTGTACGCGTTCTACGAATATAAGACTATAATTCCTTAAATATTTGAAATATTTTTTTTCTACTCCGGCGTGCGGAGCGGCGCGGCGCACCGGCTCTCTATAAAAATCCGACCGCGACCATTTCGTCGAGGATACGAAACTACGCGAAATTAAATTTGATTGTCATCGGACGAGAAGAAAACTCTTCGGCGGATATTTCAATTCCAAATGAACGATGTAATAATTAAGAACTTGCAGGGGATATGATAAGGCCTGTTTGAATTCGATATGGGCCGTCGACTATTTCGCCAAAAGTTGGCGCCACGCTGTGCGTCGTCTCGCGAACCCATTCAAAAGGAATGCATTTATTGCCAACTGTGATTACATTTGTTTGCGGTTCCACGTTCGCCAATGCCTTTCTTTTTTATTTTCATCCTCGTTCTTTTGATCGTTTAGCCAAGATAGGAATTCGTATGTATGTATATGCGAGAATGGTTAAACGAGTACATATTTTGAACGAATCGTGTTAAACAAATAGGCGACTAGGCTATTTAAAATTGTGCGGGTGTACGATATCGGTTTCAACGGAGCTTAATCATCGACCGAACGGATTTTCCTGCAGGTAATTGAAAGGTTTAAGGAAGTCAATTTTAGAACTAAAGTATTTTTTTCAAAGTGAGGTCGATTTTTCATTTATGGAGAAAAAAGCTTTATAATAATGGATATGTTTTTTTTGGAATTTTTTATTCATTGTTGTTGAGTATGTTGAAGGAATCTTTCAAAATCGAAAAAGTCAGTAAGTTCAAAAAAGTTACATAAAATATTTAAAAGTTGGCGTTAGGTAAAAAGCTGTATGGCAATATTCTGAATTTCTGATTTGAATTTTTCTTGAAATTTTCTAAGTCCAAAAAAGTCTGACAAAATGTTTGAAAGTCAGCGTAATTTCTAAAATTTTAAAGGTCCGAGAAGTCTGCTTGACAAAATGTCAGAAAGTTACCCTAATTTCTAAAATTCTTCAAGTTCAAAAAGTCTAAATTGTTTGTCTGACAAAATGTCTAAAAGACAGCATTATCTCTGAAATTTTCTGACTGCAAAAAGTCAGTGGAAATCTGAAAATTTTTCCAAGTCCAAAAAAGTCTGACAAAATGTCAAAAAGTCAATGTCATGGATTTTCGTGATAGAATTTCGTGTTGTTTTTTACAAGCTTGGCCATACTAAAGCATATTTTTACCTCTTTTACAACATTTTCCAACGATTTTCAAGTAAATTTTCACAATTTTTATAAGATTTTCAGCACTTTTTATGATTTTTTCAACCTTTTAAACGAAAACTTTAGTAATTTTTATGAAAAGTTAAGAAATCTTAACACAATTTTTCACTATTTGCGGGATTTTTTAAACATTTTAACAATATTTCAAATGATATTTATCGAAATCTCAACAATTTTTATCATCAATTCGGGATATATATTTTTTTTTACCAATTCATGTTATTTTTACTTATCTTTTCCAACAGTTAAATAATTTTAACCAACATTTTCAACGATTTTCATGATTTTTTTCACATTTCAAATGATTTTTGTAAAGATTTTAATAATTTTCAATTTCAGTGAAAATTGTTTCACGTGTTGGAAGGGGGGGGGGGGGGTAATTTTTTGAAATCATTTAAACATTTTTGCTCTAAATTTTTTTGCTAAAAATCCATATTGACACAAATAAAAAATTACAGAAAAAATATGGTTCAAAATTTAGTCAATGCATATCGCTATTTTACGAAAAAAAAAGTAATTAGATGAGCACGCGTGTCTAATGTTGAGTCAGCATTTCAATTAGATTTTTGTAGAGAGTTCAAAAATTGACAAAAACGTGCTTTTCGATTAATTTGGACACCCCAAAACTCGTATTCAGGGTCATTTTGTCACTTATAAGAGCTAAAACGTTCACGTGTACAATTCTATAGTAATATATCTTTGATAAATTTTTGATCAGATTTTCTGGTACAAAATTTTATGCGTAACAACTTAATTTTTTTTTGTGTAAGTAAGTATTAGTCACTTATTTGAAATACAATGCATTTTTGAGAGTTTCTCAAGTTTTTGAGCATGACCTACTGCTGAAAATCAAACGCAAATACTTTCTATAGAGGGTACTCATCGAAATACATTATAACCTTAGATGAAAAAATTTTTGCACCATTCTTGGCTTGCCGTTACATTTTCACTGGTATCTAAATTTTCCTTTTGATATGATTCAAATCAGAATTTCTTTACTGAAAATTCGATTTTTTTTGTAATTGAGGGCAAGGGTATCAGATTTCGCTATGCATTTTTCAAGTGCAGCTAAGTACGCAAAGATTTTACCAAAAAAATTGAAAAATCCAAATACAGAGACATTTCGTCCGTTACTACAGATTCTTCTTCGGGTTTCTTTTAGTAAGTAGAGTATCGTTTCAATTTTTTTCGTGATATCGTGTATTTACTCCTAATGTTCAAAGTAAGTATACACTTTCAAAGATTATTTTACAGTATTTTTGAAGTTGATATTTTTTTTCGCAAAAAATTGACGTATTTTGTGAATGAGCCTATAAAAATAATCAGATCGATTTAAAAATTTGAATCGAAATAAAGCAAACATTCCAAAAGAGAACATGTGTAATTTTAAAACACTCTGATTTTTCGAATTTCGACATCTACAGTCATAAATTCGCCACAACCAAATCCGATGATCGATACCGTTACATTATACACTATTTTAAAAGCCACTCCACATCGACGCGCATTTAGTCCTATAAACCAAGTCTCGATTACGCTTACAAGGAAAATATTCGTCATTTTGTTTATTTAAAACAGAGGGATCGGATGGTTTGCACTTTCAGCGATTGTTGAGTTATTCTCGTCGTCGGTTTAATCGTTCAAATACTCGGCGTGTCATTTCGCCCAGGCTCTCCATATCAAATGGCCCTCCAGGGACTATTTTCACCCTTTTCGCGACGTTCTCGACGTCTCGCCGCTCCCTCTAAAAGCGCCACCGAGCCGCGGCTCAATTTACCAAATGAATTTCATACCGTTAATCGCATTTCGATTCGCGATTTGCTTTCTGCGGCCAAGATTTAACCCGCTGCGTCGATTACTCCTCGCGGTTTGTTTCGGCGCCCATCTCGTTGTCCACTTTTTCGCAAAACATTCGTAAATTAAAACTCGTGTTTCGATTCGAATTGCGCTGACGAACATACGTCAATTAATACTCCTTTCTATGCAGTATTTTTTTCCCTGACTCGTTCTACACCGATTCGTCGCCTTTGCCTGTTCCGGCAGAAAGGAAAAGCTGACTGAAATCTGGGATTAAAATATATCTCGCGATGAGGTACAGTTCAATTGAAACATCTTGCCGTTCTCCGGGGAAATCACTATTAATCCTCTCAAAAGCGGTGACAAACGCAACATACAGCCGCAAATATGCTCTTCGCGTATTAAAAGATTTCTCACAGATGATTACGCTCGCTTTTCTCTGCATTTCTCGATTCGGTCTCGGTAGCCAGATCCGTGCGACCATTCTTTGCTCACTACACGTGAATTTTCTCTCCTACGATTATACGTAAGCTCTTGTGCGAAAATTCAGCCATTCTTTCGAGCTGCAGTTATCGTCGTGTAACCTCGTTAGCATATCTTATTCCTTTGTAACGAGTAATACGTGATCGAGAAAAAACCACCCCTGTCGAGTGACTCGGATTACACGAAAATATTCCTCGTTGAAAAAAAAACGTAATTTCGGTACGATTTATAAATTAACAACCGCTAAAGTAGATTTATAAATTGAATAAGTAGCAAAAGGAAACGAAAACTTTGAAATTAGAGACGGCGAAAAAAAATAAACAAGCTGGAGAATTTCATAAGCCGCACGTGTCTACAAATTCTTTTTAAGGATACAAACGAAATAAAACTGGAGATTTTATTTACAATAAGTTTATTTGCACAATCGCCGAGTTCTTCTTTTATTCCCAAAGTTTTCCATTTTTCTACAAATCGAAACGTTTTTTCACCTCCCCTCCGAATACCTACTTGGATTTTTCAATTTTGCTGAAAAAATATATTGAATTTTGATTGATTACCAGCCTACTTGACACGCTCGATGAAAGTTTTTGTTTACCTAATTACGTAGAAAGAGAACCGACGATATTAATTATTTTCGGTGTTTCGTAGACGAAAAATTACTATTATTAATGGACCGGAGGTTTTTTCTGCGGCATGCCCAAACTATACGTAAGGGGTATACTAATTTATGAGAAAATACCAACGGAGACATACTATACGTAGGGAGTGGAATAATTTAATAATCTTCTTAGAGAAGTTTAAAACTTTTAACGTGACATTACAACATTGAAAAAGGGAGTACACAAAACGAGCCACTGTAATATTAAAAGTCGCGCAAAAAAAAGAAGGATGAAACAGTCAGCGTTTCATTTGTCCTCGTTGGAGAGGGTATTACCGCATAATAATTAACTAGATGGATAAAAGACGAGAACTAATGAAGAGCGATGAAAGATTATCATAAACGACCGTTCGCGAATGACTTATTTCAACCAGCATCCGAACTGAAGCTTGTTTGAGTTCGTAACGAAAATTCAGGTACCTCTGCCTACAGCTACTTTTCATATCGTGATTTAATATCTTATCGGTGAAAGTTCAAAAGCAAGCTTATCAGTTCTTTTATTCGGGTTTCCAATTAGCGTTCTCGTCAACTCGCTGCCTATTTTGCTTTGTTGAGTACATTTTGAACTTGGTGTCTTGGAATTTATCAATTACGAGAGTTGTATCTTTGAAATTATTCAACACAGTGAGACTCTTTGAAGAAAAAAAATGTGAAAAATTGTCGTGGGGTGGAAGGGGGAAAGAGGAATGTTATTTTTTTGCTATAAATTTCCTTAATTAGAAAATTATATTTTCCACTTTTCAGCATCGTGTATTTTCAGATTTATACGTAGATACAAGAGTCGAATTTCCCATCATATTTGAACAATTGAGACGAAGACAGAAATTCACACGAGATAAGAACAATGATAAACGTGAAAAATGAACGAATTCCTTGTTCCTGCTTTTTAGAAAATACTATACCACCCTGGCTTTCGTCTTATCGATTATGTAAATGTTGTTTGTAATAATTTTATTGTTACTGGGAGTTGAAAATTTTAATCATTTGTTATTGTCGAAGATACAAATTCATTATTTTAATGTGTTTCGAAACAGGATTGAAAAATTGTACAACATACGGTAAAATTATATGAAATTGCCATGAAAATTGGTGAACATATCACAGAAATGACTGCAAAATTATGAATACTGTCGAAAATCTTATTTAGAAAATATCAAAATCACAAAAAACATTTTAAAAAGTCCCCGCACTTTCCTTAATACCTACGAAACTATATAACATACTTAGGATATGCTTTTGCTCATTGAATTTTTCAACTCCATAAAATCGTGATATTTGAAATTTTCCACGTCCAAAAAAGTCAGACAAAATATCTAAAAATTATTATAATGAATTTTCGTAATTGAATTTCGTATAATGGAATTTCTTCCAAAAATTTTCGAAATCCAATTCCAAGCAGAAAAAGTTGGTAGAAATCTGAAAATTTTTCCAAATTCGAAAAAGTCAGACAAAATATCTAAAAGTCAGCCTTAGATGAAAATATGTCTGACAAAATGTCTGGTTTGAACTTTCTTGAAATTTTTCAAGTCCATAATGTTGAAATTTTGAAGGTCAAAAATTCATTTCAGTTCTTAAAAATTTCTCAAGTCTAAAAAGGTCTGACAAAATGTCTAAAAATTAGCATAATATCTGAAATTTTCCAAATCAAAGAAGTCTGCCTGACAAAATATGGAAAGTTACAATATCTAAAAGTCAGCATTATTTTTGAAATTTTTCAAGTTCAAAAAGTCAATAGAAATCTGAAAATTTTTCCGAGTCCAAAAAAGTCTGACAAAATGTCTGAAAGTCAATTTTCTAACTGAAGCGCACATTCCAGTTTGAAAAAATGTCTGACTTTATCTAATTGCAAATTCAAATGATGGGGACACAATATTATCAGGTTCGTGAAATGTCTAAAATCAAATTTTGAAACAATCTAAATTTTTTCAAGTTCAAAAGTCAACTAACCATTAAATAAAATTTTTCAAAATCAAAAAGTCAGAATTTTTGAAATTTTCTGTTCAAAAAATCGTTTGAAATAATTTTCATGGCCAGAAAATCCAAAGTAGCCTGACAAAATGTCTGAAATTCAGCGTGATCTCTGGAATTTTTCAAGTCCAAGAGGTGACAAAATGTCTAAAAGTCAGCGTTATAACTGAAATTTTCCAAGTCTAAAAAGTCAGTGGAAATTGGAAAATTTTTCCAAGCTCCAAAAAGCCTGATAAAATGTCTAAAAGTCAGTGTGTCGAAATTTTGTAATGTTTCCGAAATTTTCATGATTTTTATGAAAATTTGAAAATATTACAGCGCTTTTTATGGCATTTCAAGCACTTTCACAACATTTCTAAACGATTTTCGAGAATTTTTCACCATAAGTAATTTTAGGTAACTTAACTCCTGTATCACTTGGAATAACACGAGAGCTATATTAAAAACTAAAATCCATCAGATACTTTCAACTGAAAAGAATTTTCAGATACTGTTCTTTTTGCGTCGAATATCAGTGATCTTGTTGATGAAATCAAATCAGATAATTGAATATTGAAAATATTCCGCCCCGTGAAACTGTTTGGTAAAAACTCTTTGTATTTTATAAATCGATTGAAAGCTTTATTGCATTTGAATGATAACAAGCAAGAGCTAAATTCAATTTGCATCCATTTGAAACCTTAAAACTTCTTACCCCTAAGTTTATTCATATTCTATACTGTTTAGTGGGCTATACGTACTCGTATAAAGCACTTATAAAGCGCAGGATGCGGCGTATAATTTGTGATAAAAGGCGTGTAATGTAATGATATTAATGTATCGAGATGTAAATACGTCGAGTGCGTCGTTCTCTCGTGATGTGATTTTCAAACAAGGATATAAATTCGTATGTCGAAATAATCTGCAAACATCGTGTTCGATGTTCAAATACTTCATTTACGAAGAATAGATACCTATGTGATTATCCGAAAATGATATCTTCATATATGATATGAAGCATTATCACAATACAAAATTCTACTCATCCATAAAAATATCCAGCTTCATTATAGAAACATCAGACGTCTCATTATTATCGAGGGGTATAAGATATTAAAAAAATCCCCGTCGAACTACACCCAGATTTTAAAAAGATCGAGACATTTTAAACGATCGTTAGTGCTAGAATTTATTTACCTAACAGATAGCGCTACTGTTTGCATCCGTCATTAAGTCAAATATTTACTCGGGCAAAACAAGCGAGGAGAAGATTGAAGCAAAACTGGAAATTCAATATGAAGAAGGAAACGATTTAGGGAAGCCGCGAGCAATCTATACAAATCTTCTCTTTTGGACTTTAATTACTTTTCCGTAAAACGAGATACTCTCGTTTCCACAATAAATTCTCCTCTCTTTTGAAGTACACCGATTCGTTTTCGTTTTGTATTTTCTATCGAATATTATACCTATACCTACACACCGAACGATGATTTTATTATTATGGAAATTCGCAAAAAAATATCCAAAATGGGTGCGCAATACGATACGTTGAAAAATAGCCCGATATAAAATTACTTTTTCAATTACAACAATTGAAACACGTTATTCCATTACCATTAAGAGAAAAAATATATCACTTCACAGTTTACTGCACAATGCACGCTGCACACTGATGGCTTATCATTTCCGCTCGCTCGGTGCTACACGGAGAGAGTCGCAGACCAAAGTATCGGATATTTCTTACTTATTTTCGCAGACGAATTTATCTTGATTTCGTGAAGGAGAAAAAATGACGATTTTAAATGCGACTTTTATGTTTGTCCAGTACTGCGAATAAGGATATAAATGACCTTCAACACCGTTTGAACGATGTTCCATTAATCAAGTTTTAAAAAGGCAAAAACGGGTCTTAGGGTTCGAATCACCCTTCAATTTTTGAATGATGAACATTTTTCTTCGCGATGATTCCATGTCAAACGACCGCGCACGTTTACAATAATCGCAGGATTTGTTGCATTCGAAATGACTTTAAATTGCTATGTCATCTTTTTATAAGCAGTGAATAGGGACACGACGCTAAAAGGTTTTATCTTTCGTCGATTCTGTCAACGTGGAAAAATCAATGTTCGAGACACCAAAATAATTGCGCTTTGAAAGCTGGATAAGTTTCGTTGGAATGAATTTTTACCTAGCGTCGAATTTGAAGGGGCTAAGTACAATTTGAACCAAGTAAACGTCGAAAATTTATAATTTTTACAAATTTTATCATTTTAAATGGTATAGTAAAAATATCGTACAAGTTCAAAAACTCATGAATTGTTGACAAAAGTTCTAAAAATTGTTGAAATTTTCATTAAAAAATGGCTAAAAATTCATAAAAATGGTAGAGTGGGCAAAAGATCGTGAAAAGCGTCAAAAATTTTATTAAAATTGCTCAAATTTTCATAAAAATCAGTAAAACTTTGGTTAAAAAAGTATCGAAAATCTCGTAAAAATTGTAAAAAAAATCCTAAAACCGTTGAAAAATGTAGTAAAAGTGGTTGAAACGCCATAAAAAAAAGTTTAAATTCACAAATTATCATAAAAATTGGCGAAAGTAACGCAAATACAGTAAAAAATTATGAAAATTTTGGAAAATGTTGTGAAAATTTGAACAGTTTTAACGAGGATTCCCACAGATTTCACGATTTTTCAGCTGTTTAACTATATTTTTTACCGATTTTTCTGAAAATTTCAACAATTTTCACATTTTCAGCAACTTTAATGGTTTTTACTCATTTTTATAAAAATTTCAATAGTTTTTTCCACTTTTTCAACAATTTTCATAGTTTTTAGACCATTTTTACAAATATTTTTACTAATTTTGTCACCATTTTAACAATTCATCTTTTCAAAATTTTTTGTTACTTTTTTCAAAATTCAAGTGATTTTGGTGAAAATTGAACAATTTTTATGAGATTTTCAACAGTTTATTGATTTTGTTTATCTATTTTTATGACAATTTCACAATTTTTTTCCAAATTTTCAACGTCTTTCATGGTACTTGAAACATTTTTACAATGCCTATTTTTATTGATTTTTGTTAGTATTTTGTCAATTTCAACAAAATTTTCGACAATTTTTGTATTTTTTAGAACCTTTTTCTTTTTCAAATTTTCAATATTTTTTGTAAAAATTCAACAATTTTCCTAGATTTTTGACAGTTTCATGATTTTTTGGTCATTTCATTGGTATTTTTACCAATTTTCATGATAATTTATGTAATTTATGCAACTTTTTCTAAAATTCCCGTGATTTTTCACATTTTAATTGATTTTTGTGAAAATCTGTAGTAATAATTTTTACAAAATTTTCAAAATCTTTCATGATTTTTGACAATTTTTACGATTTTTTCACTAATTTTTATGACAATCTCAGTAATTTCTACCGCATTTTCAGCAATTTTCATAACTTCTTAACAAGTTTTACAATTTTTATGAAATTTTTGACTATTTCGACATCATTAACTACCTATTCTAATGATTTTTTGACAGATTTAATCATATCCTCATTTTATATGATTATAAAATTTTTTACAATTTTTACAATGTTTGAACCACTTTTACCATCTAAAATTTTCTCAGTCCAAAATGTCACTTTGGAAAAACGTAACGTGAAACTTTTCCTGACCCCCCCCCCCCCCCCCCCAAAATCAATTTTTGATATTTCAACCATTATTTATGATTAGAGCTTTGAATTTTATGAAATTGTATATTTGTCTACGATGAGGAAAACGTGAATTTTTCAAGGATTTATACGATTCATGAAATTTCCTGATGATTGACTCCAATTTTATTTTGCATATTTTGTTTGCATATTTTGAAGTTTGGCCAAAATCAGACCGAAATAATTGGTTTCTGGACATTTTTTTCTGCCAAAATTGCAAAACTATAAAAAATGCCGCAAAGAAGTGTTCAAATTTCAGTAAAAACTGTTTTTTTGATTATTGCTGCTGGAATTTTCATTTAATTTCAATTTTTTATTGTTTACGCTTTTCAGTTCAAAAAATCCTTTCTATAGACACCCTTATTAATTTTTGCATATTTTTGTACATTTGGGCTAAAAAATGCATA
>FIZU01008385.1:0-14479 GCA_900064475.1 Pseudococcus longispinus
GTTCAAAGAATCAATGAAAATCTGAAAAATTTTCAAAGTCCAAAAAAGTCTGACAAAATGTCTAGGAAATCTGAAAATTTTTCCAAGTCCACAAAAGTGTGAAATTTGGACACTTTTTGAGGATTGACCCCAGCCATTAGACATATCCATGTCAAAATATTAATCTGAATTTTCAGCTCAAGACTTAATTCAGATTAAAATATTTAACTTATAGATTGAAACTGAATCTGACATCACGTTTAACTCGTTGGGGGGGGGGGGGGTGAAAACTCAAAATTACGTTTTTTTCAACAATGGTCCCTACTTTGAAGACCCGTCATTTCACTTCAAGCGGTCTGGGGAGATTAAAAATTTGCATAGGAGGGTTTCAACTCAAAGTGTGCAAGATATCAAAAAATTTACGAAATCGAAAACCATTAATCATTTACTGTCTTGCTGAAAAATTATGAAAATTGGAATTAATTTTTAATAAAACCAAATGAAATAAAATTTTTAAAAATTCATCGAATTGAGAAATGCAGAAAGATAAAGGTGCAAAATGATCCCAACCCCCAATCATTAAGAGGACTTTGCCCCGGGTATCAATTTTCTGGAGGGCCCAAAAATTAAGGACCTGATAAGGATTATGAATTATCATTAGAGCACGCATTTTTATGCCCTAAAAAACCTAAAATATGCCCATATAATATGCATTTATGCTCAATAAAATAGGCTCTTGAAAAGCCAAAATATGAAAAATTGATACGGGTATCCCTGGAAAGTGTTTTTTTGCCTAGAACAGCACAGTAACTCTAAAATCGTCGAAAATCTCCATTTTATTCGAAAAGTAAACAAACAATAATAATTTCTTATTATTTGCTTACTTTTCAAATGATTTTTGACAAAAAAATATTTTTTTCGAGACATTTTTGAAAAAAAAATCGTTCAGAAATTTTTTAGTTTTATTATTTTTTTCATCCAAAAACAGCTAAAAACGAAAATTTGATCCAAATGTTCGAAATATTCCCGTTTAGTTCCCTCATTAAATGGCTTTTATGCCAAATTGTGAAACAATTTCATCGAAAAAATTTGTTTTACGAAAAACTCTCGGATGATTGAAAAAATAGCATTTTTGAAATATCCCTACGGTAAAAAAATAGATCAGAATCACCTTACAGAACCGAAACAACTTTCAAAATGCAGGACTGTATACCTATTACCTAATATACGAGAAATGCCAAATATTTGGTAGACCAATTATTAGAAATGACATTACCAAAAAAAATCGATCTGGTATCTCGACATGTGGAAAGTTTAAAAGCCTTAAAACATCCTGTCATTGATATCGATTGGTACGAAGGTATACAATAATCCAAAAGTGGAAACGATTCGCAATACGAGTGATAAATTACCTCGTTAAGGTAAAGACATCCTTGCGACGTTGTAATTGAAAAAAAAAATACAAACAAACCTACGCAACAAAGAAGCCGAGAACGATGATGTAATCAAAAAACATATCGTAAACAATACACGACCAGAATTTTCTCAAGTTTTAGAAAATCGATGCAATAATTACGAAATATTTGTCAATAAATTATTTTCTTCTCTCAAAACAACCGAGAAAATCTTATTCTTAACATTCGTAACAACCACACTCTCGAATCTAATTTGATCACATTCTCAACTAATCTTTTATATCGATTAGCTACTCACGTATTGGTGGAATCCATGTACGAAAAATATTCGTGGTTTGTCATCCTCCGAAACGCACTCGTCGTTTACAAACTGCAGACTGAATTACACTACACAGCTCACATTTCACCAGCTCGAGGTAAAATAGTAGAAAAACGTACTTTTTCGCAGACATGATACACAATGTGTGATTGTGTAGGTACCAAGTCCAGATCGAGGGACGTATTGAAATTTTTAACCCTCATTAAGTCTCGAATACAATACGTCGTTTTGAAAAAGAATCCTAGGAAAAAGCCTGCAGGCATTTTGATGAACGTGCTCGACGGGAGGTGTATGGAAATACTTTAAAGTATTGGCGATGTTGCCAAATTATTCGATATAGATTGACGACGATAAGTCTGGTCTAATTGAGCGTGGAAATGGCAAAGTATCCGATGTGAGCTTAGGTCGTGTCTTTTATTACGATAGTGTGCGTGTGAGTTATTTACGAGTATGTGAACTGCAGAATGTACTACCATGTAGTAGGTACAAATTGATGTATCAATGAAACAAGCGTGGTTCCCAGAGGCGAGCTTTAATGAAAGATAATCAATTATTACGTTTTGTATTGGAGCTTAAATACGGGATTTTATAGCTTGTGTGTGCGATTTTTTTTATAGCTTTCTGTTTGTTACCGGTACGGTTTAATGGCTATTTCTTTTATGAATTGTTTGCATTACACCGATGACGTTGAAATAAAGTCTTCGATGCGGTATACTTATACCTATGCATTGTTATTTCGTATATCGAAGAAGAGGTTCCGGTGAGGGAAAGTCAGGTTAATGATTTTTTGTGATGTACTAGTACTTCAATCTAATTCTCGACTACAGAAAAATGAAAGAAATGGAGAAAGTGCACACTCGAAGAATATGGCAAAAGAAAGAAAATCCTTTTCATTTTTATTCGAGCGTTTTTTGAACTTTGAAGTGGAGATGTATTTTGTTTACAGCATCGAAACATCGATCCCTTTTCAGCTACATTTCAATGATGACTAGACACTATAAAAACAGGAAAAAATACGAAGAATACGTAATTGCTATAAACGTTTTCGGGAAATAAAAAACTCTACGGTTGCAGGTAGAAGAAAAGTAAGGAATAAAAAAAGGTCAAATTTCAATGCTCTACCACTTTTGTTTCAAATTTTTTTTCGTATTGCGATTTTTTATGAGAATATGTTAATTTTTGGAATAATCTGGATGGAAAAAACTAGAAAAATTAACAATACGAAAAAAAGTTTCAAATAAAAGTTGCAGAGAATTTAAATTCTATGATTTTTCATTCCATCACTTTTTTTCTACCCCTCAGCTAGGAGAAGATATTCTCCCAAAAGAGGAATTTAACCCTGGGATACCACAGTCTTGAAGTACCTAGGGGGTTTACCACACTATGTGACGTCACAATGCTATAAATGAAAGATTTTCACCTCGAGAATGAAAATTTTAAAAAATGCTCCTTCAAATAATTGAGTACGCTACTTTGTTTGATCATGTGAGTGAAGGACTTCAAAAATAAATGAGTCCTCAACATTATACCATGGTATTATATATATATTTTTTTTTAATTATGTGATTTACCCTAATTTTTTAATAAATAAAAAAAATTGCCCCTTCAAATAAGTGAGTATGCAGCTTTTCTTGTACATGGGGATGAAGGCTTTGCGAGGGTAAACATGTACTAGGAGGCCCACCACCTAAACTCTGTTGCTTCGGAAATACAAGCCAAGCGTAAACCGGTTTGTGACAATTGTCATTCCACATTATAGTTTGGTAACTTGGAGCTAAGGTAAGTTGGAGTTACTGGACCACAGGAGTATCTCAGCCATGCCCTCCAGGAATGGAAAACTGAAATAATTTCAGTTTCAGTTTCGGTTTTCAGTTTTCAGTTTTAGAGGTTTAAGTTTCACTTTTCAGTTTTCAATTCCAGTTTTGATAATTTCAGTTTTGTTTTCACTTTTCAGTTTCAGTTTCAGCTTTAGTTTTGAATTCTTTATTTCAGTTTCAGTTTTCATTTTTTTTACTTCAATTTTTTTTCTTTTCCGTAGAAAAAAAAATCAATCTAATAAATCAGGTTGTGCATCGTATCAAAGAACCATAATATTGACATTTTGTACGATCATTTTGATCAAAAGTGATGATTTTCAATAAAAAAAAAAAAAAGTATTTGATCCATAATACGATTATTCATACAGATTCAACATCACTCATCACAAAAAAGAAACAATGAAATTGAAACCAATAACTTTTTCAGTTTTAATTTCCAGTTTTCAGTTTCAGTTTTGGATTTTTCAGTTTTAGTTTTACTTTTAATCTCGAAAAATCTTTTCAGTTTTTGGTTTTCAGTTTCAGTTTGGTTTTTCAGTTTTCCACCCCTGATGCCCTCCTCAAATCCCCCACCACCACCAAATTTGATTGTTTCGTGGTATCATTTACGTCGTAAATGTACCATAACAACTGCCATATGGTTCCCAGCTCACCTTAAGGAGGTATCGGACTTTTTAAACCAAATTTTTGGAGAAAATTCGGTTATATGTTTTGGTCCAGCCGCTTTTTGAAACTTAGTGGCGCGATTATCTCAATAACGGTAAAAGAAGAAAATCCGAAATTCACATTGTAGGTGTCAGGACTGGCAAGCCAGCCGGAAACTGAAATCTGAAAGCCGAAAGCGATGTTGATTGAGAAGCCGAAAGCCAATTACGTTCGGCTTTTTATTGGCTTTTATTCGGATTTTTTCAGCTGTTTTTTAGCTTTTTATCAACTTTTATCGGATTTTTCCGACTTTTCTTAGGTTTTTTTTTCAACTTTCTATCGTTTTTTTTTTTGGTGTTTTATCGACTTTTATCGAATTTTTTCCGACTTTTCATCGGCTTTTTTTTCTACTTTTTTCTGACTTTTTTTCCGGCTTTTTATCAACTTTTATCGGATTTTTCTGTCTTTTCTTCGTTTTTTAAAAACTTTTATCGTTTTTTTTTGTTTTTTTATAGACTTTTATCAAATTTTTCCGACTTTTCTTCGGCCTTTTTTCCAACTTTTTATTGTTTTTCTTCGTTTTTTTTGGTTTTTTATCGACTTTTATCGAATTTTTTCCAACTTTTCTTCGTTGTTTTTTTTGGTTTTCATCGACTTTTATCGGATTTTTCCGACTTTTCTTCGGCCTCTTTTTAACCTTTTATCGTTTTTTTTTGTTTTTTTATCGACTTTTATCGAATTTTTCCGACTTTTCTTCGGCCTTTTTTTCAACTTTTTATTGTTTTTTTTTGTTTTTTTTATCGACTTTTATCGGATTTTTTCGACTTTTCTTCGGCCTTTTTTTAACCTTTTATCGTTTTTTTTTGGTTTTTTATCGTCTTATCGAATTTTTTCCGACTTTTCATGGACCTTTTTTTTCAACTTTTTCCCGACTTTTCTTCGTTTTTTTTTTGGTTTTTCATCGACTGTTATCGGATTTTTTTTCAACTCTTTTTCCGGCTTTTCTTCGTTTTTTTTTACTTTTTATCGACTTTTATCGGATTTTTTCCGACTTTTAATCGGCCTTTTTTTCAACTCTTTTTCCGGTTTTTTATCGACTTTTTTCAGATTTTTTTCGGTTTTTTATCAGTTTTTTTTTGACTTGAAGCTGAAAAAAAGCTGGAAAATATACGCGATGGAAAATTGAAAAATTAGCTTTTCTGGCTTATTAATCTTCATTTTCAAAGATGATTGCATTGGCGATTGGCTGAGAACCACTGAACCGGTTTCAAAAATGTGAAATATTTTCGAACCACTCAGATTTTCGCATCGGCTGAATAAATCTGTATTTTTCCATTTTTTTTCTCCTCCACATCAATTTTTTTGATTTTTGGACACTCTGGGAAAGGTTCATTAATCATCTATCTGTAGCCTTTTCAATTTGTAGATAGGCAATTTCATCAATGAACTTATTTCGATCGTCTTGAAAAGTTTTTTGCGTACATAAACGATGTTATGACCTATGACCCCTTCTTCTCTCCCACCACCCCTCAAAGTCCCACCTATCTTAGATTAGCGATAAATTCTTCATTTGCAATTCGATAAAGTACAATTTACAAATTGAATTTTATCTCAACGCGTACGAATGCAAAATGCGTTAAATACTTGGCAACGTTTACCTACCCGAGTCCTATATACAAATACAATTTGCTTATCTAATGTTATCTGCTCTACTACAGTACTTCGATCATTTCGTATACAAAGGTGTACCTATAACCGTATGTTTCATTTCAATGATAAAACAATAGCTATTATGGGTTAATTTACGCGATTCAAGTAAAGAGTTGTGACGTAGTTTAGTGCGTTTAATAAGTACCTATCAAGTGCGATTGTTGCGTAATATTTTCGTCACCTCGGTTTGTGAATTATGTCTGCTCAAGGAAACGAAGACCGGAAAGATGCACCTAAAAGTTGCAAATTTTGCAGCTTCGTGGCTCCTTGTAAGTTTTCCTATTTTTTTGGGGGGAGGAAATTATGTGAAAGTTCTTAGTCTGATGTAGATATAAAATTCGTCGTAGCTGTTGAAATGAATGAACTTTACCGCAGTAATGGTCTAAATAGGTGTGGGCTCTGGTTGAACAAACGTTCGTTTACGATAATTACCATCGACCTACTCTTTTAATTAATTTTTTTGTTATTGCGTTATCTATATACTCTTATCAGACTCATATAACGCACGACTCAGTTTTCTAATTTTAAAATTGGCAAAGCATTTGCATTTTCCCCCTACAAAATCAACATATGAATAGGAAGAGATTGGGGTGTTATATTGAAAATGCACCATATATGTTCATACCTGATTCAGAATTTATACAGATCCATGGTTGGCTTCGTAGTCATCAGATCTTCAGGCACAGTTACTAATTAGATAGCAAACACTTAATTTTTCCAATACACTGTTTCATAATTTGTGTCTGAATTTTTAAAACACTGCGAACTGTAGATGCATAAACATAATACAATATTAGTATATCGAAGGAAATTGACAAATTTCATCCATATTGGGAATATACGATAAACTGGGAACTTGTACGATCATCTATCGTATGATGATGATTCAATATGTTATGTGACGTGAATTATGACTTGGTACTCTAGAGTCGAGTGCTGACTTTTTCACAAATATCTAAAATTCTCGTAATGAATGATTCATTGATCCATATCTACATAGCGAATATTTTAGTTTTCTAGATAATGGAATAGGTATTTTTTTACTTATTCACTATGCAGGTTAATAATTTCATGGTTGTATTGTTTCAGATATTTGGTTTAAGCCCGAACGTTTAAACCCTACAGGTAAAAATTTATAAAGCAGGCTCGCTGTAAAAGTGCATGCTTGCATCGCGTATCCCATGCCTGTGGCTTCATTCATATATCTATTTATGTACATACCTACGTAGATTCCCATTTTGCATGATGCATGATCTTGTGATTCATAATGTAGATATGCAGGGTCTAGTGTGCTATCCCGGTAGTTAGTTGCGTTTGATTATCTATGTTTGCAACATTTTGCTTTAGTAGAGTAGATATACTTGTTCGTCGTATCTTTTTGAACTTTGAGCTTGTAGTAGATTTAGCACATTCTGATTAATTATGTCACAATTCAGAAAAAAAGAACAGCAAATTTTTGGGAAATGGCTATTAAAGAAATTCTTATATGTTTAACGCCTTTTTGGGCACAACCTTTTCATCGTTTCAGGTGATTAAACACATTTTTAACAACTTCAAAGCCTCTACTTTCCAAAAAATTATTATTTTTACTCAACATTATTTTTGTTTCTTCAATATTCAACTTTGAAAAAAATATTTTGAGCATAAGTTATGATGAAATTTCAAATTTTGGAAATTTTTTGTCTTGAGTTATAACATTGATATAAAAACTCGATATTTCTTCTTATTCTAGTGCTCTTTTCCAAACTTTTGACTTGCTTCAGGTTTTCGAGATCCCTGAATCAGTTCCTGGGGTTATTTTGATCCTCAACTGAAAATATATCCTCCTGAAATGGAGGGATGGATCCAGAATTCAAAATTTTTTGATGCTATCAACTGAAGTGTGGTATCAAAATGTATGTTTTTTGATCTCTCGAAACCATTTTTTACGTTATTTCACAAAAAAAAAAAAAAACAAAGAAGTACCCCGTTGAAATGGGGTAAGGCTCCACTGAAAATGTGGGAAAATTTTTGATATCGATGTGTAGGTTTTGACCTCTGGAATCCATTTCTGATGAAGTAAATTTGAACTAAACCCTCAAGATGGCCCGCAAACATTAAATAAGAGGAAAATTGACCAAAAATCAGAAGTTTTCAACATTATCGATAAGGTATCAAGATATATGTTTTTTGACTTCTCGAGTAAGTACGCTTCTGGCTATTTTACCAGAAAACGTAACAAAATTTTGAAAAATTTCGATTTGGGTATCAATATGTAGGTATGATTTTTGACCTCTAAAATTTATTTGTGACGAGGAGTTTTGGACTGAAAGCGCGAAGTATGCTGAAAATCAAAATTTTTCGACGTTATCGAGTGAAGTATCAAAATTGATATTTTTTTATTTTTTGACGTCTTGAACACATTTCTGAAGTAAGTTTACTAAAAAAAAATTCAAAATAACTTGATGAGAGGGTTGGAAGGCTCGACTCATAATTTGTAAAATTTTCAATTATTCGTCAAAAGTAGGTGTTTGTTTTTCACCCTGTAAACGAATACCTCAATCAATAGTATCGATATACCTTGATTTTTTGGTGCTCCCTGCTTCTCCTCCCTTCATCAAGCTGAGACCTCTAAAGTTACCTCAGAAATGGATTCTATGAGGTGAAAAAATACACATTTGATATCCGATCCAAAAATCTTCAAAACTTTAATCATGGAACGCGGAGGTGAAGGTAGAGAGCCGTCAGGAGCCCCCATTTTTATTTGAAGGGGTGGGGGGGGGGGAACTTGTCGCGAAATGAAAATATTCGGTTGCATAGTTTTAGTAATATTCGGCTTCTAAATATCTTAAATTCTAAATTCGTATGTTCTGTTTATTATTATTATGATCATTCATTGTTCGATAATCTGTCATGAAGATAAAGTAATGTCGATTAATAAATGTAATAATCTAATAAATGCATTAGTAGCATTTTATTAAAGTACTGAAGGTAGAGACATTCAAAAATTTCCAGAGGTGGGAGGCGAGTACTTTTTTGCAGTGTTTGGAAAACGAAAAAATTATTCCGTTTTTGTTTGGTTTCGTTTAACAAACACGTATGCTTATATTGTTTTTTTTTACAAAAAATTTTTCGTTTTATTTCGTTTTTTACATCTTTTGGGGTTTGTTTGTTGTTAAACATTTTTTCCCATTTTTTAACGTTTTTTTTTCAATCTTTTCCTTTATTTTTTCATGTTTTTCCCCGTTTTTAACATTTTTTTTACGTTTTTAAATGTTTTCAACGTTTTTAAACATTTTCCCAACGTTTTAAAATGTTTAAAACGTTTTAAAATGTTTAAAACGTTTTAAAACCTTTTTTAACATTTTAAACATTTTTTAAACATTTTTGAATTTTTTTTTTTGTTTTGGCGGAATGATGGGTAATGAATCAACAATTGTCAATTATTGATTTATTACCCATCGCAACAGTAAAAACGCTAAAAAAAACGGTAAAAAATGTTTTAAAACGTTGAAAAACCAAAAAAAAAAGTTGAAAAATAAACAAAAATCAAAAAAATTAAAAAACGAAAAAATTTTGTTTTTTTTTTCGTTTATCATCATTTTTATCAATTTCGATTTTCGTTTTTGATAAAAAACGAAAACTAAAATTGATGAAAATTATGATAAATAAAAAAAATAATTTTTTTTGTTTTTTTCTCTTTTCAATTTTTTTTTTTTTGGTTTTTGTTCGTTTTTTAACGTTTTTTTAGCGTTCTTTCTATTTTGACGAGTAATAAATCATTAATTCACAAATCACAATTGGTGAAAAACGTAAAAAAACAAAATTTTTTTGTTTAAAAAAAACGATGCGTATGTTTTTGTTAAACGAAACGAAACAAAAACGAAATAAAGACTGGTTTAGATTTCTTGCTTGATGCGTTGAAAAACAAGATTTTCTTACTCCGGATGTGCGATTTGTTTATAAATTACCTCAGTTTTCAATTTAAGGTATTTCCTTAGTGAATGTTTCATCTTTCATCCTCTTATATTACGATGTCGTTTTTGTCTGAAAAGTTACAATAACTTTAACGAAACAAGTCATAACAATAACGTTATTGTAACTCGAAAGAAACGTCAACTGTAACATACCTGAAACATAACAATG
Organism: Pseudococcus longispinus; assembly: GCA_900064475.1. Taxonomy (NCBI): domain Eukaryota; kingdom Metazoa; phylum Arthropoda; class Insecta; order Hemiptera; family Pseudococcidae; genus Pseudococcus; species Pseudococcus longispinus. The sequence goes on from FIZU01008385.1 coordinate 10,011, forward strand.
TTACAATAACATAATCCAAGAATAACGTTATTTCAACTGAAACTGTAACCGATAGCAAACGAAACCGTAACATATAAATAACGTTATTGGAAGTGAAATGTAACAATAACTGTACCGTAACGGAATCGTCACAATAATGTAAGTAATATTTTATAAATTGAAGAATAGCCATGATTCCACTTTTCAACTATTTTAAATTTTGAAGAGAACGAACCTTTTGAAAATTGTTTTTTCAAGCCAAGACGAATCTATTTGAAATCTCATTTGTTCTGGTTCACTGCAGGACAGGACTAATACTGCCACATTAGACCATCTAGCTTTTAGTTTTGATAAAGAAGCGGTTCATTTTAACACATTCCGTTTTGAATTTTGACTAACATAATTTTATGTGTTGAACAGAATTGAACAAAGTCAGAGTATTTGATTGTTTGGGTACCTCTAGCCATTTAACCATGTGATATCATTTGCTTGATCGATATTCGATAAATTTGACGCGGCGTTTGCTGCTTTATTGTAGCTAGCCCATAAAATGAGCGCGTTTTTCATCGACCAAATAATTTGTCCAAGCTGTTGAATACATTTCCCTGTTCGCGGTACCGCGACCCCTTTCTAGAGCAGTTCAACTATACCAACAAATTAACGAATTAAGACCGCTATTGAGTAGGTAGATGAAAAAATACGCATTCAGCGACTTCTATTTCATACTTGAGCAAACAACGTCGACCATACGACATTTTACGTTTTCCTCGCACACATAGATCGCGTACGCGTACAGTTTTCCGAACTACGAGAGATAATTTCAAACGGGACGAGGGAGTAGGAAAAAAACTACGTAATAATTTTCCTCGTCGGTGGTACAATACAAAGGATGGAATGGAAATATCGGTCAAAAAAGTACTCACACCCGAACCCATTGCTCTAGTGACGAATCTAGCCGAACACGTACGAAGTGGAAGTGTCCCTTTTCGAAGGGGTATGCTGTATCGATCTGCTTGGAAGCACCAACTACGAAACGTTGTGTTCATTGTGTTTGTTTTGTAGCGCTGGTCGAACTGGTGGGGATGAAATTATCTCGGTGTGCATTTACTGCGTAAATTATTTTGGGATTTTGTTGTATATTTGTGTAAAATCTCCGCGTCCTGAGTACTCTCGCGAATTTCGCGATAGAGCTTAATTTTAAGCTGTGTAGCCGGTACAAGGCCTAATTACATGTCCGTATTATTAGAATTTCGTATTCGCGGTCGGTGGAAATTGGCCAAAGTTTTCGTCTCATAATTCCTACAGTTTGCAGTTTTTTTCCAACCGTCTAGTTGAAGTGATAACGCGCTTATCACGAGGTTTCGTATTAGACAAGTTCGCGTATCGTATGAAATTTTCGTCTCGAGTCGAGTGAAGAAGTGTGTGAAATTTATCCTGCCGAGTAAAATTATCCGGACATCATGTTAACCAAAGCTGAATGTAAGTAAAGTTTCAAGAAGTCAAATTATTATCGAAAAATACGTATTCGGGTTATCTCGGTCGTGTTAATTAATTTTATACTGATTTATTATATCTGTCGAGTGTTATCTTCGTAATTAATTCGACATTGTTATCGTTTGTCTTTGTCTGGTGTTTCCGAGTCAAAGATACGTTAAAGAAAGACGTTAGTTCGAAGTGTTAGAATGGTTAGAGATACTGTCGTGTTATATTACACGCGTGAGCGGATCAATTTTTCCAACGTGCGAATTAGAATAATTACCTTGCAGGAATAGAAAATTGAATTATGAATTACGATTCGTTAGTATAAACAATAATAATGCCATTGATCGGTTATTTGCATAATATAGCTTTTGCGGTAGGAACTGGATTGTGCGGCTGGATGTAAACAAACGTAATATGATCTAATAAAAGCAACCTTCGGATGATTGGTTTTCAATGTAATTAGAAGCGGGAGTATGCGGATCGGTATCTATCGGATGCTGCGCTATCCATATTTTCATCGATACGAACGATTCTTTTTGTTTTTTAATTTTTTTTTTTCACAAGTATAATTTTACCCTTGGGCCTTGGTAGCGGTTATCTATTAAAATAGAAATTTATGTATTTTATGAAGAAATGGATGAATAGAATAGTATTATCAATTTACGATGTGAAAAGAAAAAGGAAAAAGTACTTCGGGACGTGGTAAATAAAACACAAAAATAGAAAACACGGCGCCACCGCGTTCGTGAATAATTAATATCATCGTTTACCTTGTTTTTTTCATGAAACGATCTACTTTGATGCATTTCGTGCCTGCACTTTTCCCCTATAAAATAAATACTCGTTTCTACTCTTTTCATCGCGCATACGTACTCTTCGGCTGTTGCATTCGGTCACAAATTGACCGACATTAGTGAAATAGATTGTAATTGAATAATGAACCGAGTGTACAAATTCGGACCTTGATAGTGAAATTAAAATACGAATAATTGCGTCAATCAAACATGATACAATCGTTCCCTCTGTTCAGAATCAAAATACAGTATAATTCATTAACTTTTTTACCTACTACAATCAAAAACCTAATTCAAGTCTCGCCACGAAGTCGACACGAACTACCTTGTATTTGCGTGAAAAGTGAAAATTTCAAAAGCTTGTCGATTCGGTACACCTACATGTATGAATGGTATTGGTGCAAAGTGAAAGTTTTATTATAGTTTTATCGTTATATGGAGCTTGTATGTAATTCGAATTGCGTGAAATTTATGGCAATTTTGTTGAAACTTGAAGGGGTGTTAGGCTCGATGGGCGGTTTGTTCAACTTTTGGTGGACTTCTCGCGTGTGTTGTGTTGTGAGGGAGACTAGATAATTGTCCAAGTTACAAAACTGCTTACAACGAGGTTAAAGGTGTAATAGTTGGTTTAGCTGTCAATAAAGCTCCATTTCGGTATTGAAATTCTATTCAAATATGTGGTTGGAGGGTGAACTAGTGATAGGGGAATGGAATTGTTAGGTTAGGTAGGCATTCTAAGGTAAGCACAAAAAAAAGATTATACGTGTTTTTATGAACACGAACTGATATGTGAGGTTTGTTTTGATATGAATGTAAAGGAAATTCTGCGGAAAGGGGCTATAGCCCTTGGGGGCAAGCAGGAGGAGGTTTTAGGAGTAGAAACACCCTTATTTCTGTATCAGATGGGGTAGAGGTATGTTTTGTATCATTTCCATATAATTCGAATCTTCTGAATTCGAATCCATCGTTACTTTTTCAATTGAAAGTAGAAAAGTGGCACAATCGTGAAATTTGTGTCGCAGAAAATGATCAATTTTTGTAAAAAGAGGTAAAATCTCAATTTTTTATTTTGGGGCCTTTAGAGGTGGCCAATTGAGTCAAGGAGCATGTCTTCATTATAATTCGAATCTCCTGAACAAGAATTCAAAGTTAGTTTTCCGATAGAAAAAAGGAAATTTTGCAATTGTCAAATTTTCTCAGAATAAAATCCTCAATTTTTGTTTAAATTGTCACGAAATAGTGGTTTCAACCTAATTCAAACCTCTTGAACTAAAATTCGAAGTTAGTTTTTAGGTAGCAAATAGGAAATTCCCACAATTATTGAATGTGCATACCGTATGGTGACTGATTTATGCTTAAATTGATAGAATTTTTTCATTTTCAGAAGAACAGCTCTTTTTCACTTCGAGGTAGGAAAAAAAATTATAGAATAAAAAATGACTAATTTTCAACGTTCTACAACTTTTGTTTGAAACTCTTTTCCGTATCGTCAATTTTGCCAATTTATTCATCCGGGTGTCCCCAAAAAAATCATGATGCAGTTAAAAATCACGATACGACAAAAAACTTGGAACAAAAGTTGTAGAGTATTAAAAATTCATCACATTTTGTTCTACATATAATTTTTTTCCTATTGTGCAGTGGTGAGAAGCCATTCTTCTTAGAAGATGGGAATTTATGCAGATAAAAGCTCATGGATTTTTATGATGATTGATTATTTTCTGCGATACAAATTTCATGATTGTGCCATATCTTTACTTTCAATCGGGAAAGTAATGGCGGAATCGAGTTCAGGAGGGTGGAATGTTGGGTGTTGACTGCAGACCACTCATACAACCTAGGAGGCTGCACTCTTGCAGCAAAGATGAATTGAAGGATTTTCTACGGAAAAGGAGCAAAATCACTGAAAATGCCAATTACAGCTACTGAAAATTACCTTGGAACAGCTTAAGCTAAAGATAGTAGTGTACAAAGATAGTCACTCAAGTCAATGACGTAGCCAAACAAACATTCAAAGGAACAGGGCTTGAAAGTTAGCCGGAAGCCGGAAGCCAGAAGCTGAAAAAAGCCAGTTGTTTCAAAAAACCAAACGGAAGCTCAAAACCGGAAGCCGATTTTTATTGGCTTCCGGCTAACTTCCAAGCCCTGTATTACTTCAATGAAATGGACTAAAAATAGCTAGCGGATAGAAAAACTCATTCCAAAATTGAAAAT
>FIZU01008389.1:0-11524 GCA_900064475.1 Pseudococcus longispinus
ATAAAAGTCAGCATTATCTGTAAAAATGTTCCAAGTTCAAAAAGTCAGTTGAAATTTGAAAATTTTTCCAAGTCCAAAAAAGTCTGACTGACGATTTTTCGTTACACAATTTCGTTACACAATTTCGTCACGGAATTTCGTGACGGAACTTTCCACGAGATCACTCCCGAGAGCAAAAGCATATCCTATGCTGAAATCCTGACAAAATGTCTAAATGTCATCAGCATTACTTCTGACTTTTCTAAGTAAATATAAATCTAAAAATTTTTCAAGCCTGACAAAATGTCTAAAAGTCATATAAATATGAAAATTTTCATAACTCTAAAAAAGTCTGACAAAAGTCAGCATTATCTTTGAAATTTTTTAAGTTCAAAAAGTCAATGGAAGTTTGAAAATTTTTCCAACTCTAAAAAAATCTAACATAATGTCTTAAAGTCATGGTCATAAATTTTCGTAACGAAAATTTGTCACTTTTTTCTCAGAATTACCCATAGCGAAAGTATATACTATGCTAAGCTAAAAGGATGAAATTCAAGCTTTTAAATTCCCCTTTAATTTCAGCAAAAATTTTTGCCCTCGCCTTTATTTTAATAAAATAATGGTTATTTTTTTAAATTTTGTATAAAATTTAATTTGGGAGGACCCCCCTCCCCCACCTTAATTGTAGGTCTGACTACGCCACTACAACAAATTTAAAGTAGACTGCAAAATATTTCCTGCAGCATTAAAAACGAGGCAAAAAATATTGGGAGATTTGAAAAAAAAAATAGTCAACTGAAGAAGTCAAGTTTCATACAATTTTTAACATGCGATATGCTTCCACGATGACCAAACTTGCAAAAAAAGCCACGAAATTCCATCAAGTTGATTCTTAGACATTTTGTCTGACCTTTTTGGACTTTGAAAAATTTTCAGATTTCCACTGACTTTTTGGACTTGGAAAATTTCAGAAATTCTGACTTTTTCGATTTTTAAAAATTTTATAATGTGCTCAGTTGACTTTTGAACTTGAAAAAATTTGGATTGTTTCAAAATTTGACTTTTAGAAATTTCACGAGCCATGATAACATTGTGCCTTCCACTCTTCGAACTTACAATTAGATAAAATTAGAATTTAAGCATGTCAAACTGGAATATGCACTTCTATTTGACATATCAGAGATAGCAAAAACATATCCTATGTTTTATACTTTCATGGGTAGTATAAAAACGGAAATAACCAGGGGGTCCGTAGGGGTGGGGGGGGGGGACTTTTTTTTACAATTATCAGTCTTTCAAATCTCACCACGTATAGGTATTAGGTACTAAGTACTCGTACAAATCTAATTCTTCTAAGATCTCAATGATGCAAGAGGGCAGAGGGGTTTATTGCTCATTCGGTGATTTCCAACATAGAAATAAGTAAGTATTCTGGAGGGAGGGGTGCGAAATAATATTTTTATCTTTATTTTCATTTCTCGATCACATTGCATTAATTTTATAAAATTAAAAAATGTATATATATGCAAGTACCAATTCATCTGTACATATCGGTGCAACCAAAGGAACAGGTTATGCTTCAACTCGTACTCCATTCCTTACCGAATTACTATATCTATGTGAATGGCAAAATTTACTGTCGAATTCATCAGTAAAAAATTTACTACGCGAATTTAACGATAAAAAATAACTCTAAGCAATAAGTAAAAACCATTCGGCGAAACAGAGAGACCTATTAGAATTCACGTCGTCGTCGTCGTTGTCGTCAAAGGCGCTGCGTTATATTTGGACTTACCATAACTTTACAAATGTATTGGTAAAATCCGATATTTACATCGTGGAATAAATTTGATAATGCTACATCGACGACGACGTTGACCTTGGTAAACATTCGGATGGTAAAAACCGGGTTAATGTATCGATAAAACGCTACCATCTATCGTAATAAAATACACTTTTTTCGTGTCCGGGGGGAGGAGGCTTGCTTTTCGCCACGTTTCGTCGACGAAACCGAACCGACCTTCCGACAGCATGCTAAAGGAACGGGTAATTAACAAAAAGGTATTCTATAGTCGAAAAATTACCTCGTAAAGTTTACCCAAGTTTAATACATATTTCAAAATAAATCCTTCGAATCGGTTGCACTGCAGCATTCAAATTTATTCATTAACCAAGCTCTCTCTCGCAGTCGCACCGATTTTTCCGCGCTTTCCACGGCGACTGCCACGTATACGCATGCTTTCGCTCCGCTATGTAATTTACTTTTTAGAATTGGGTGGCGCTACGTTTCCTTAGTATTGCTGCATTCTTTGATGCTTTTACAATTGAAATTCGGTGTTTCGAGTTTGTTCGCTGCGTCGTCGAGTTCGAAATACGAAAAATTTTCGGCGAATTTCGTCTCGTGTACGTATGGTTGCCGAATTCGTTTCGCCTTTTAATTTGTATTATTGTTATCGTGAAAATTTCATATGCATCGTTTCGCGTGAGTTTTCGCGTTAGTTACTAACATATATTTTGTTGATTGTTGATGAGGTTTTTTCATTAGTTTTATTTTTAAACGTCGTTTTTTAGTTAGTTTTTTTTTGTTATTCAAACACGTATGATAGTTTTTCCTTCGATACTCTACTCTGCTGTGGTAAGTACACGTTATTCAAACTTGTGATAATTTTACTCAATTTTTACCCCTTCAAATTGAAATCGTTCTTTAGAATGTACCTAGCTAATTGAAAATTGATCAATAATACCGAAACGTGGAACGCGGCGTGATTTAAATACGAAAGAAATTCCTTATTCAATTAAACCGTCTGTTTTTATATTATTTCCAAGTGTAAAAAGAAAATTAACCTAAATCTCGTTACGTTTTAAATGAGATTTAAATTATTTGTTTTTCGCAGCACGTCGGGATGTTTTTATTGCGATTTTTTCCTCTCCGGGCTCCGGTATCAAATTCGTCTTCATTTACCAAGCTATTCCAACGAAGGAAAAAATACTCGCGAGTGAATAAATAAAATGTAAATTTTTTTAGCACCCGGTTTCAGGATCGTTTAACATATTTACTTGAATATGTTAAACGAGCATTGTCTTCATTCGGGCAAACTTCGTAGGTACTATTTCAAAAAACCTAATGTAAAAATGATGACACGTTTTGTTAAGTAATTTTTTTATTCCTAAATTCGTTCAGTTACTCACGAAAACGTGACTTGTCGAAAGGGAATAAAATTTTTGGAAATTTTCGAATATTCTTCGCAGACAAAGTTTTATTGAATTTTCCGCCGTCTGTGCCTTACCTATACATACAAATCAGAGGAAAGTCGTAGTTTTACAGTTTGCTTGAATTTATTTTCAGCGTAAAATTCCTGCCTGAATTTTTTTCCGTATTGTTAGATAGAAGCATGAAATGAAGAAATGTTTCGAAAGATTTCAAAGTTTTCGTTTTGTTGTTGTTGTTTTTTAATTAAAAGAAAAAATTTACGAAATTTTTCGAATAACGCAGTGGCAGCAGGTCAAGTCACGTAGAACGATATTTGTACCTCTAAGTATCGAAATTTTTGAAAAAATTTCTTCCTCGAGGACCTTTGTAATCAAAATCTTGAAAATTTTTTATATATAAGATAACTTATATAATGGCTCCTTGAATTCCTATAAAAAAGTCAGATCAAATTTAAGAAGACGAAACATCTCAAATCTAGAATTACGTTCGTCGTCTGAAAAATGCACTAGCTCTAAATGAAATAGCTCATCCACTTGGGAATTTGACTAACAACTGACAAGTTTCACTCCATTACAAATGTTCAAATGGATATTGCGTATTCAATGAGGAGCAGGTTTAGAAAGAATGTGAGGGGAGGGAAGGGATATATGATCTAGACCTCCTAATTGATGAAAAATCTCAAATTTTTCTATCCCTTTAAAAAAAAAAAAAATACATGCAGATGCAGCTGAACTGCACCCAATTTTTTATTCAAAATTTCAAAGGATATGGATATGATCTTTCAAGATCAATTAAACTGATCAAAACTCGAGGTTTTGCAACGTGCAAGAAAGTGACTTTAAAAAGTTCGCCTCCTTGTTTACAAATTAAAACAAGTGTGTGGATGGTTACCTATTGAAATTCTAGCAGGAGCGCAATAATATGATTGTTGGGAATTTTTTAATAAAAAAAGTCATGTCAGCAAATTTATGCTCGTTTTTTGTAAATTTAGTAAACAGCAATTAGATATTGTCAGATGAGCTATAGAAAAACAGCAATGCAGGCTGAAAATTTGAAATGCTCCATAACTCCTTCCAAATGAGACATATGCAAAATTTTTACGAATCTATTTTATAGAAAATAATTCAATTTGTAAGGTAGTTCAAATGCAAATTTTGCCTATCCAACATACTGAAAGAGCTATGAAGATTTAAAATTTTAAAATCTCGTTAACTCCTTCTATTTGCAAGATATGCAAAATATTCATATAATACATTTTATAGAACTTGATTAGATCTACAAAATCGATTATATAAAAATTTTGTCTATCTCGCGTATTGCAGGAGCTATGGAAGTTTATAGCTAAGAATACTCGATCTCCATCAATTGCATGAACTTTTACAAAATTCATTCAAAAATGAAACAACGCTTGATTGCAAAAATATCGAAAACCAAGTTCCTAGAAAAAAACGATCAGTTCAAGGGGGAAGGAGAATTTCAAGACCTACAATTTTCATCCCTTGCATTTTTTTCGTAGCACCCTTACTTTGGCCTGAAAATCCATACTTATGGGAAATTTACAATGTCAGTAGTTTTGAAATTGAAGAAATACGCTTTGTAAATTTCCCACAAACATAGATTTTCTGACCAAGCTAAGGGTGCTATTATAAAAATTGGAAGGATATTTGTTTTTTTCTAGAGGGCTTGGTTTTCGAGGTTTGGGCCTCTGATTGGAACCCCCTTTTTCGGTGGAGGAGGGAGATATCATCATTTTGAAATTGTCAAAAATATAAAACAAATTCGAGTTGTTTTACTTTTTGGTGGGTAGTTGATCGTATTGTTGTCCCTGAAAAGTAAAAAAAAAATCTCGATTTCTCTTGAGGGATGTTTAGATAATTTTTGTATATAACCAAAACGGTCGTTTTTGAGGATATCTCGATATTGAATAAAAATAAAATTACTTACAATTTGGTCCTTTTTTGGGGGTTCTCAAATTGTTATGAAATAATATCAAATTACAAGATAACCTCGTGAAATGATTTAATTTTAAGGGAATTTGGGAACCCCAAAGAAAAAAAGTCATGAATTGTAGGGTTTTCTATGTGCATATCAAACCGCGTTCAGGAAAGTAAAAAATGACGAGTAAGACATGAAAATAATGGTTTTTAGGGGCTGTAGAAAGAGTACCGAGGTCAAAAAATTCAAAAAAATTATAGTTAGTGTAAAACATTCCAATTTTTTTCGAGGTGTCAGCACAAATATGACACCATCTAGAGGGGCTTCAAGTTTTCAAAGCCACTTTCAAGGCCATTTTCGTGACAGGAAAAATCTGAAAAAATTCCACAGTACTCCCCCTAAGTACTTTCATTTTCATACGAAGTTTGAAAAAAATCGGTGGAAAACTCGTGGAGATAAAATTTCCAACGTGAAAAGTCATAAAAAGCACTTTTTCGTTGGTACACCCTCGATGAGGTGAGATTAAAATTACCGAATACGCTCAAAAATCATATTTTACTACTACCCAACGACTCCCAGCAGAAAATTGAAAATCTGTATCAAAGGCCAGAGTTACGAATTTGGATACTTTTAGAATTTAAACTCTTTAAAAACTATAATGCTCGATAACTCCTTCAATACAAATAGTCAAATCAAAATTTATACGTTGTTAATCATTATTACATTTACTAAACTTGGATAATTATGTCAAGTTCAAAGAATTCAATAAAGTCCTGCTCTCTTTTTTCTCCCCACGTAAAAATTCACTCCTCGACTCTCTTGCTCATAAAATACCAAACCTACAAAAGACGAATCGGGCAATTCCACAGATTTGGCCGTAAACACATACACGATTTAGAAATCTCATTTCAAACAACACCACCTTGTTTACACTTCCGCTTCCTCAGGCGAAGACTGCGATAAGAGAAAAATCGACCACAACCCCTTTCTCCAAAAGGTACATCAACGTAATCCACGCTCCAGTAAAACATTACGCGGCAACCATCGCATCAATGGCAAATAATGAATCTCTCAGCCACCAAAACCGCGAAAGAATCAGATTACCGCAAACACCCCCGGCTTCGGCCAAGAAACAGGGAAATGAAAAAAGGGGGAACTTTTTGAAGTATATTAATAACAAACGGGGGAAAAAAATTAATGATCTTTGCGTCTGTCTTCTATTCGTTCCTTGTTGAAAGCATTGTTTCGCGATAACATTACGAAAAGGGCAGAGAGTGAGAAAAAGAGGGATGAATTTTATGAAAAAATTTCCCTTTGTGTATTTATCTTCGAAAATTTACTCAATCAGATTAACAGAACTGAGTTAAAATGAAGAAATTTGATGGAAATGAAAAATTTTCATTAAAGTAAGTTGTGGTAACTGGGCCACGTGGTATCTGGACCATGCCCTCCTCAAAACCCCCTATAACCACCTTGTAAAAATTTGATGGTTGCAAGGTGACAATTACATCGTAAACCTTAGATTATCTGCCATTTTCAATTCCGCTTTCCCACTTTAATGCAACCCATTTGACATGTTTTTGCGATTCATTAGTTCAGATGGAATAAACGTACATGCCTGATGTGAAACTGAACTGAAAATTACATTGAGGAAGATTTGAGGCTGTATGGTCCAGTTGTCCCACTCAAGTTTGAATTTTTGGTGCAACTGCGCCATGGTAATTTTATGTCGTTTTCGATCAATTTGAGGTCCCTGAACGCGAATTTGACATTCATATTGGGCCAGGTGAAGTTGTTTTGCCAGAAACAACATCGAAATTATTTTTTTCATAACAACATTCATTTTACAGGTTTAATTTAATTGTAGAAAAAGTTCTAAAAAACGAAAATATTGTAAAAAGTGCGAGGAAGAGACCTAGATACCTCACACGTATCGTCAACTTCACCCTGATGAAAAAGTGATGAGTGACCCAGTTACCCCACTTCACCGGAGAACTGGGCCAAAATTTTCTCCAAGAGTCTGATCTTTCTCACAGCAGGAATGTGTATCACCCTGCAAAATCGACGGAATAAGCGTATTTCTATGACACTCCTCTATACCCCCAATTAGAAGATTTGGCGTTATTCCTCATTATAATCCCTTGGTAAAGCATTTTGAATGAACATTTTTCAAGAGTTGTAAAAACAAGGCCCAATTACCCAAACTTACTTTATCTTTATTATGCATCATATCAAACGATAATCTCTCGTGGTAAGGGCTGAGAAAAAAATCAGTATTGGCAAGAAAAGACCTAGATGGAGGGGGATTGATACCATCTTAACAATTACATCGACGATGAGTGGGCGTACACGCGAATTTCAATACTATCTGCCAAACCGAAGCCACTTTTATTCGACTATGTGGCGAGGAAATTGGCGCGTCGAAGGTGCCCTTGAAATTGGAATATCGAAAAAACATTGAAAAACGTTACCTCGTCAGCTCGCCGGGTCCACGCACAGCGCACGTCTCACACGAACCGAAATACAGAAGTGGTTTTTGAGAGACGTGCAACACTTTAATGTTTTCGGTTCACTTGGTTACACATCAAAGCGAGCAACCAGAGCTGTGAAAAAATTTTTATCGGCGGTCGCGAATAAAAAATTTATTTAGAATCAGCTCGTCTCGGATAGACAATTTACTCCAGAACGGGAGGGTAAAATAACCTTTGCCCATATATAAATAGAAGAAAAGGTTCGGTGTAATTCAACAAAATTGAGGTCCAGCCGTACCACCATCGTTGTAATAATTCAACAAAATAGTAAAGTCCTCGCTCGCCCATATAAATCACCGTGATTGATAGTCGAATAAAATTTCAGCATAAATTTTTCTTCTTAAGGGGTTAAAATTTTACCTATTTCGATTTCCATCGCGTCAGTTGCTTCTTTTATTATGCATATACGCGTGATCGAATTTACCAAAGTTGCTTCTCCGATAGAGAGAGAGAAAGAGAAAGGAACCATGTCACCGGTGGTAGGCGGGATTAAGCATCTATAAAGGATTTTATTTCGCCTCGGAAGAATAAATTTCGCCAAAAATGTGCACGACGAAGCGCACAGATCAAGTTCAATAAAATATCATATTTAAACAACACACATCGGCATCGTACAGGAATTCGTGGCGGTGGTTGTAGAGAAAATGGAAAATTTAATGAGTTTCCTATACAATGGCGCGACGTTTCCCATTCGCAGATTTTCTTTACAAAATGTCTTCTTTTGTTTACGTCGTAAATTCGCCCACAGCGACGTGCTATCTTTTTTGTCATCGTCAATATCCCGATTATTAATTACCGCGAATACCGAAATGAGAAGCAGCTCGATTCTTCGATTAACCGACGAATTAATGGCGAAGAGGAGACACCGGAGTCGGATTTTAGGAAACCTTGGTATCGTAAATATTTAATAGTGGCCATAAATATAACATTATGTGGCAATAACAAATTCCATTATACTTTTTCAAATGTTTCTTTTGCACAGGCCTTTGCCAGTGTCCGGTCCTCGGCGGCGTATTATACCCGCAAACTATTCAACCATCCTGGTTTAAATTGTTTTTAGATGTCTCGAGCACATGTTGTACTCGTTTTGAATTTTAAATTTACTTACCGAGGCGCGGCGCTGCAGAGGCCAAATATGTAAAGTGGATCGTGTGCGATGGTTTTTTTTTGCTATGGAGGGGAGTTTTGGCTTTTTGCTTTTTTTCAAAACGTTACAAGGTGTAAAGTTTCGCACCAAATATTTCAACGTAGGTACAAATCAACAGTTATGAATATTTTGGGCGAATACGTTCAGAATTAAATAAGACGACCGAAAATATCAGCGAAATAATTCAAATGTTGAAATTGGAACCAGAAAATGGAATAAAAAGTAGGTATATCTACATATAAATTAGATGATATTACGTCCGACGAACAATCGTTACACAGGTGAAGCTGCGATATAGGTATTGAATAAACTTATCTCATCGTCGTACCACATTTGTCTACTTTGAATTGCAAACGAAATTGTTAATGTAAATATCCGCAACGAATTGCTTCGAAAATATACAAGTTTTCGGTTTCCAGGTCAAAATGGGTAAACTAAAATCACCAAGGTGGGATTGCTTTTGAGAAATATGGCGGCTGTAAAATTTTTCTCATGAAAATATTGGAAAATTAATCATTTTGATGGATTTGAAAAATTATTTCAAAATTTGGGAGGAAGAAGGAAGTACAGTTGATTACAAAATTGAAAATTTCACACAAATCAAAGGATTCACAAAATTTTAAGAATTCCCCAAAATTCAAGATTTTGTGAAAATTTCAGAAAAAAAACAAATCAAGGCATTTCATGATGATTAAAGAATTAACAAGAGATACAATGATTTTAGGGTTTAGAAAATTTGAAAAATTCACCATTCTTAAATATTTTAGAAAAATTCGAGTAGGTAGTTAATTAGCAAAATTCGAAGAATTTATAAAACATTGTGAATTCACAAAATTTGAAGAATTTTACACATTTATAGAATTCTACGAATTTATAAAAAGAAATTAGATACTAGGTAGGTATACAGAATTCACAAAATTAGACAAATTTATAAAATTTGAAAAATTTATGAAATTTGAAGAATTCACAAAATTTGAGAAATTCACAAAATTTGAAGAATTTTACAAATTTGAAGAATTCACAAAATTTGAAGAATTTACAAAATTTATAGAATTCACAAAATTTGAAGAATTCGCAAAATTTGAAAATTTTTACAAATTCAGAGAATTCTGCAAATTTATAAAAAAAACCATAAAATTCTGAAAATTCACAAAAATTAATTATTTCTTAAAACTTGATGAATTCTCAATGTTCGATGAATTGATACAATTTTACGAATTCTTGAATTTTTACCAATGTGTAAAATTCGAAGAAATCGCAAAATTTTTTAAATTCATAGAATACTTTACAAAATTTGAAGAATTCAAAAAAATCGGTGAATTTATGAAATTTTATGAATTCACAAAATTCAATGAGTTTTATGAACTTCACAGAATTCACAAAATTCAATGAGTTCATAAAGTTCAAAGAATTCACAAAATTTTAAGAATCAACAAAATTTGACGATTTTATAAAATTGGCAAATTCACAAAAATTGGCGATACACAAAATTTGAAGAATTCATAAAATTTGGTGAATTCACAAAATTCAATGAATTTATGAAGTTTGAATGAAGTTTGAAGAAATTATAAAATTCTACGAATTCATAGAATTTGAATGCATTAAAAAATTTGAAGAATTTGCAAAATTGTACGAGTTTTTAAAATTTAAATAATTCACAAAATTTGATAAATCTTTCAAAGTTGGAGAATTCACAGAATTCAATGATCGTGACAACGTGACAACACAACGTGACACGTCACGTGTCACTTGTGTTACGTGTCACGCCACGTGTCACGTCGTGTCACGTCGTCACGTCACATCCTCATGCCACAACGTCACGTCACATCGTCACGTCATCACATCGTCACGTCACTTCACGTCATCACGTCACGTCGTCATGTCACGTCACGTGTCACGTTGTCACGTCACGTGTAACTTGTGCCACGTCTAGTGATGGGCGGTTAATTTCCGAGGTAAATTACCGGTATATTACCGTTACCGCCCAACCAAAGTTGGGAAAACGGTAATATTCTCAAAGCCAAAAATACAAATCAAAAAATTAATAAAAAGTGATTAAAAGTGATAATGAGAATTCGCGCTGAAAAATAATCGTAAATTCGTATGATTACGATGGTTATGTGAATGTTTCGTGCATTTTTTTTTTTTAAATTACCGAGGTAATTTACCGTTACCGTAACAGAAACAGTAATTTAATATATTACCGTTACCGCCCATCACTGGTCACGTGACACGCCACGTGTCACTTGTGTCACGTTACGTCACGTCACGTCGTCACGTTACGTCACGTCACGTCACGTCGTCACGTTACGTCACGTCGTCGCGTCACGTCGTCATGTCACGTCATCACGTCACGTCTTCATGTCACGTCATCACGTCACGTCACGTCGTCACGTCACGTGTCACGTTGTCACGTCTAGTAATGGGCGGGTAATTATTTGGAAATTACCGAGGTAAATTGCCGAAGTTGGGAAAACGGTAATATTCTCAAAGCCAAAAATACAAATCAAAAAATTAATAAAAAGTGATTAAAAGACGAGTGTCTCGCCGTAGCCCAACTATCGAGTATCTTTCATTTGTAACTTGATTGTGCGCATGCGCGTGAACTTGTATTTCATTTTCGTTTCGCCGTTCTCCGTTCTCATCATCCTGTTTTCCCGCATTTGTTTTTTTTCAATTTTTCTTCCTTAAATTAGGAAATGGTTTATTATTAATTACTAA
>FIZU01008394.1:0-20183 GCA_900064475.1 Pseudococcus longispinus
TGGTTAAAGTTATACTTCGGTACCTAGTTAATAGTTTTATATTTTTGTACTGATACGTTAGCTAGCTGGTATAGGGTAAAAAATTTAAAAAAATTACCAAGAAATGAAAATAATTTGAATTGGTAAGATCGCATATGTCATTTTAGCTTGACATGGGTTAAATGTCGTTTTTGACACCATGTTGTGGAAATTTTCAACCAAATTCAACTTATATGTCGTTTTTGACATTCGTTGTGTTTCAAAGGTTAAATGGTTGCTATACAGATACCTTTGGATTAGGTAGGTTTGGATTCGGAATGGAGGATTTTGCTAGAATAATTGGATGATGAATGCAGCAGCGAATTCAGCTAGAGAGATTTTCATCTGTATTTTTAAAACAGTGTTACAAATGTGGAGTGGAGTGCCATTTTTCACAATCTTTTGGAGGAGTTTACTCCTAGCAAGAGTGGACTCCATTGAAACGCGTTAGAGTATTCTCATAATGTGAGTGTTATTGAAAACATGAAAAGAGTAGAAGTGGAAGTAAGAGTACCAAAAAATGTAATATTTCCTACGCCATTTTCATTCACGATTTTGAACAATTTTTCATTTTCCCCCAGTGTTGCAAGAGTGAAGTGGGAGTAAGGAGTGGAGTGGAGTGCCATTTTTAACCATTTTCGGAAAGAGTTTACTCTGAGTAAGAGTGAACCAGAGTTGAAACGCGTGGGAGTACTCGCATATTGGGACTAGTGTATTCTTGAAAACAGTAGGAGTAAGAGTTCCAAAAAATTCAATACTCCTGACTCTGTTTCTTATTCATATTTTCGAATAATTTTAGTATAGGATATGCTAAAATGTGAAAAGCGACACGAAAATCCTTCACGACGCTGACTTTTATAGGCATTTTGTCAGACTTATTGAGAAAAAAAATTTTCAGATTTCCACTGAATTTTTGGACTTGGAAAATTTTAGAGATAATGCCAACTTTCAGACATTTTGTCAGACTATTTGGACATAGAAAATTTTTTAAAATTCAAATGAATTTTTGAACTTGACAAATTTAAATTTTTGGGCTTGAAAAATTTCAAGAAAAGTTGAAATCAGAATATTGTCAGACAGCTTTTTACCTAACGCTGACTTTTAAACATTTTGTGAAACTTTTTTAAACTTGCTGACTTTTAGACATTTTGTCAGATTTTTTTTGAATTGAAAATTTTCCATTCACTTTTTGGACTCGTAAAATTTCAGAGATCATGCTGATTTTCAGACATTCTGTCAGGCTATTTTAGACTTTCAGGACTTGAAATTTTTAATTTTTATTGAGTGTCATTTGACTTTTGAACTTGTAAAAATTAAGAATATTTCAAAATTTGATTTTTGAAGATTTTAAGAGACATGATAACATTGTGTCCGACTTTTTGAACTTACAATTTCATGAGGTCAGACATAATATATCAGATTTGAATGGGTATTTCAGTTTGACATAACAGAAAGAGCAAAAGCATATTCTGTGTTTTATAGTTTCATGGGTAATATGGAAATAGAAATGATGAAGGGGAGAGGTGTTATTTGGAAAAAGCGTTGTAATAGGAAAACACGGTTCGATGTCAATGTTACGACTCAATATGAAGAAAATTTCCAATAGTTGAATAAACGTCATAATCGTTACTCAAAATAATTTTTTCAAAGTCAAGTATTGAAGAAGCAGAAATAGAGTTGAGTAAAAAAATTCGTATTTTTGAAAAAAAGGGGCTGTGAGCTTTTTAAAAAAAAATTTTCACCGGAAATGATCAAAAGATTGTGTCCCAAAATGACGTTCGAGGTTCAAACTAAGAATTTCTTTAATAGTTATTTTCCAAAAAGAAAATTGTGATCTGACATTAATACTCCGGATGTGCGCAATTTTCTAAAAAAAAAAACAAGAACAATAATAAAAAGAAAAAAAAGTAAAAATTTGGAAGAAAGTGGCATTTTTAGGCAAAAAATTGATTTTTTTAACGTTTCTACTTAATCCTGATGCCAGGTTACAGTCTCCTAGATCGATTTGAGTCGTCTGTAGCAATCACGCAAAGTATGAATGGAGGCTGGAAAGTTGGAACCTCCAAAAGGCACTTCTAGGGCACACACCAAATTTCCATGTTAAAGGTCACCTCCCAAGTCAATTTGGATGGGTTGAGGGGCATCATTCAAGGATTATTTAGATTAAAAAATGACAAAATAACGATCCCCCTCTCCCCTTCGGATTGCTGTAGGACGCTGATTTTTGGTTGTTTGTGCATCTTTCGATTATCTATCGACGTTTTTGTCCCTCTCTTTTTATAATGAAGATTAATTGTCCAAAAAGTACACAAAACGAATAATGAGGGGGGGAGGGTATTGATTGCTTGATTTAGACAACTTTATAAAGTTTAGACATATTTTATGACCAATATTAATCATGAAACAATAAGCCTGGGGTGTTGGCCGTTTCGCAAAATCTAAATTTATAAAATTTGATAGGTAGGTATATTTCATTTTTTTCCTTATCAAGTTTCCTTAAAATTTCAATGGTTGATCAAAAAATTGAACAATTTTTCTTTTTTTCTTCATCAAGGTTTTCATAAAATTTGAATAATTGAACAAAAATTGAATAAATTTAGCTTTTTAAAGGAGTGAAGTGACAGAGGAGTTGGAGTTATTGCATTTGAAGAGAGGGATGGAGAAGGAGTGAGGCCATGTGAAGAGTGGAGTTGGGAGTGGAGCTTGAACAAAAAAATTGGGAGTGAGAGTATTTCAACCAGTACTCTTGCAACACTGATTTTTAGTAAGAAATGCATACATCGGTTTGTGGAAAAGATGGCTCTTGTGAACGTATTCTTGTCTCTATCGTGTGCTATGTTACTGGTTCTTATTGCCACAACGTCAAAAACAATTCGAATTGGATTTCGGCTGTAGGCGATAGATTTACGCTCTACTTATTTGAAATGTTGTTTGCGTGATAAAGCGAATACAGTGTGTGTGTGTTGGTCGATGGTCTGAGCTTGGATGGTGAGGTCGAGAGGGGATCATGGGTTTGTATATATGGAGGTACGTGTACGATATTCTTGGAAACGCCGAACAGACCGAAGAATTGGTCGAGGAAAAAGGTTTCGCGAATTTTGTGCATGCGTGTGTATACTGCTGTGTGGACGTACTCGTAAATGCGGACGAAAGCAGAAAAAAATGTTGATTTGGTTTAATTATAGTTGGTTACCCGGAATATGGAATACACGTGCAGGAATATAGGCCCATCGTGTATTCGAAATGTCGACTTAATCGAGGAATTAAACGGTCTGCGGTCATGTGGCATCAGCAAACGTGCGAATACAGCTGGAAAAATAGTCTGTCGAGTGGGTGTAGTCCGGAAATAGAAACGGTTTTGCAATTAGCGAGACAACAATGATAGTCGAGCAGTCGCCCAAGCCCCTGGGTTTTCATCGGATTGGCATAACGTTGATTTTTTCGAAGCTGGATAAAGGAATTGAATTTTCATCGAATGAAGCAACATCAATGAAGATTGAGTTGCGAAAAAAACATACTTGACTTTTATTTGTGTACGTAATTTTACGATGTGTTTGGTTGGTCGACGTACGTACATAGGACAAGTTGCATATATAGAACCCTCATGTTTACCATATTTTTTGGCTGTAATTATAAATAAAACGGGATAATGGCAACAGATACTCGTATGTTAATTTTGTACGTATGTATACTGCGTATAATATGTATACAATTGAATTACTTACTCATTTCAAGTATATCTATGTACCTGGCTACCTACGTACATGAGAGAATAACATGGATATCTGTTTCGATAGGCGATTGTTTGTTTGGTGTGTACTGGGTAGACGATATCTACTATGTATACTGTTTCACACGGGTAAATTTCAGCCACTGATACGTTATCAAGTTTTTTTTGCCATTAAAATTATTCACGTACATTTGTAAACATATTCGAGGGTTGTTTGTGGTATACAAACTACAAAGACGTTTGTACGGGCGAAGGTTACGTTACTTGAGGTTTGTTGTATTTTTAGGCGATGTGTACGATATCTTGTACGTAATACTTACGTAGGTTAGGTATCTGTAGAAAAAAAACGAGGTGACAGTTTGATTGGAAATATGGGTTAGAGTTGGTCAAACTTTATTTGCTTAGAATTGATAAGAGTCGCAGTGTTGCCAGTTTGTTTGTATAGGTTACGTTTGGAAATTCGGAATCGACAATCGAGCATGTAGATTTACCACATGTTGAAAGATATTGTTGGAGATAAGCCTTGAAAATTGATTGATTTTTACTGAAACGACCAACCATGAAATTATTTTTGATGCTTATTGGTGTCTAGATTTTATGACGTTGTGTTGACTGAAATACGATGGTCTGATTTTTTTAAGTTGAAAATTGCTCAATATGAGATGATCTGTCTAATAGTATTTTCTTTATCGACTTTTGCCAGCAAAGTTACGATTGTGAAGTCAGCATGGTGTCTTCCGGTTGAGAAAATTGTTAAAAGTGAGTCAAGTAGTAAAAAAGTCGCCAAATTCGACCAAAAATTGGCAAAAAAGCGATAAATCTATATCAAAGTTAAGAAAATACCAGAGAAATAGAATAAATTTTTCCAAAGTGTTGAAAAAGATGGTAAAATTCCTTAAAGAAAAAATAAAACGGCAAATACAAAGAAAGTACAAAATTTTGAGAACATTATTACGAGTAGAGAAGATTTTTGTCTTTCACTTCGTTGAAGCTAAATGTAATCTCTTAATTTACGATACTGATCAAAAAAATTGAACTGCAGGGTACTCTTCTCTTCTGATTTTCAGTACTCCCTGCTAAATTTTGTTTTGCTTCCTTAATTTTGTACCTATTATTGTGTTTCCCAGCCTGCATAAGGCAAATGGCAAATTACGAATTGTCTTCAATTAAAAATCAGAATATTTTGTTGAATTTGAATAATGATAATTTTTTCATAAAAATTCATTACGAAGCGGAAAACATCTTGAAATCATCAAATTTTTAGCATTTCAAATGTATTATTTTTGTAATTTTTAAGTTGTGTAACAGGTGCTGAAAGTGCTGAAAAAGTTCTCTATTTGGCAAAGTGGTGCTGAAAACCGAAAAAGTGTTAAAAAGTGCTGACTTTGGCTGAAAAGTCCTCCATGTTTCCTTTAAAATTCGTTGAAAATGTGATTTCATATGAAATAACATTTCTTCTAGCCACCCCTCCTACGTAAATGACTGTCTGACTACCGTTTTGTGTATTATTTTTTTTTCAAAATTTAGGGATTTCTACAAAAACCTAAATTTTATGGGGGGGGGGGTTAGCTTGTAAACTTGAAAAACATCTTGCAAAATCCTATAGCGAAGTGCTGAAAAACTGTTGAATTTTGATTTGAAAAACTCATTAGACACCTTGATTTTTTTTCTACATATTTTTGTAATTTTTGGTAGACGTTGCGTTCAGAAGGAAATCATTTCATACAAAAAATTGAAATTGAAGTATTTTAAGATCAAAAACTTCAAATTCACAAAATATCAATTTTTCTACCCGAACTTTTTTGGTAGATCGAAAGAAACATACCTCTGATTTTGACCAAATCCAAAGGGATGGTTCACTTTGAGTTGGAAATCTACCTTAGGAAAATTTTATACCTCTAGCTTAAAGAGGAACCGAGCGAGGGGTACTTAAAAGAGGACCACTATTGAAAAAAAGTGTTGTTTTGCCAAATTTGGGTGATATCTTCTCCCTGGTATATTGGACACTACTGAAAAAGTGCAATGCGAGTTTCTATACCTTCCTAAGTCATTGACCACAAAATTGGATGCCTTATCCGGGGATGAAAAAATGAAATACCCTTCGCTTGGTGCAAAAAAATTATTTCGATTAAAAATTAAAAATTTTTCATTAACTGTAATGTTGCCAACTTTCGGTTTTCGTGAAAAATCAAAATTTCTTTAATTTTCTTGGTAAAAATCAATTTTTGAATGTAAATCCAATTTTTCAGCTCAAAATTCAAACTGGTTCGTTTGATTGAAAATAAAAATTGATATCAAATTTGTAGGAAAGGTGTTATTTGCATGATTTCGCTTTTTTTGTTTCATCCTTTTTCTATTTATATGTCATATTTGAAAAATTTTGGCTAAAATGGACTATCTACACTTATTTATTTTGGAAAAGAAGTATTTTTTTGTATCTATTTGAAGCTATCTTCGGATTTGGGGAAAAGGTCATAATAAGTAGGGACCAGGGGAGGAATTGAGATCTTTGAAGGAATACGAATGTTATTGTTTTCGTTGAAAGGAATTTTTCAATTATTAGTCATCATGAAAGGATCGAGCACGATCAACAAATCGACAGGTTTAACTCTAAAAGCTTTAAAAATTCAAATTCCTTGTTTTTAAAAAAAACAGAGATCAAAGATGCACATTTTTTTCTAAATTAGGTACTTCTAATGCCTTCCAGTTTCAAATGCATACATTAACCTTAAATCTTGGTCATTCTTTGTGGCGGAGGTGAGCTGGAAGCAGCTAAATGAAGCCCAGTTTTGAGGCGAATGTCAAAAATAAATTCAATTTGAGAAATGTCGAAGAGAACCTGACCTTTGAGTGTATCTACTTAATGTGATTTACCTTATCAATGTTTTACTTGTAAAAAAATTTGTTAAAGGATTCCTGTGGTGTTTCTGTTAGTCTTATCTGTTTTGTTTTCGAGGACCAATGTATCTTAAATCATGTTGATTGCTTATCAATGATATATGAACACCCCCACCCATCGTATAGCTTCATTGATACAATTCTCGTCATGTTTTTAGTATCAGTTTAATAAAATTTATTCTTTGATAAGACTATAAAGACTGTTGTAATATTCTCGAGTTTGTTTTTCAACTTTCGACCTTTTTGAGAAAAATTTAATAGAGGATTAAATTAGGGCATTGGCATGTAAATTGTGGGTCATTCTTCGCGTTTTTTCCTCCGATTTACTCAACGTTAATATTAACGTTAGAATTTTTTCTCATTTGATGTAGCTATGTTCAATTTTTATTGAATTTTTTCACGAACATACGTTATTATACTGTCGAAAGAGCGAAATGGAAAACAACGCAACGTAACAAATAACAATTGCATATTGAATCCTGTATCGCACTAATGAGAGAAAAAAAAAGTAAACTATGCAAAATTCTGCACTTATTAAATTCAGCACAGTGAAAATTATAATAGCTAGTGCCTTGGCGGCTTCAAGTCATGCGATGTTATTATTAAAGTGACGACATTCGCAAATGGTATAATACGGCTCATTGAGTAAATAGTTTACATAAATGCGGAAGCTGGTAAGCCACGGCACAGTACGAATTAAGTACGCGGTTAATTTTTTTTTTGTTCAAGAACATTGTATCTGTTTATGGGAGGATTTTCGCTTACGCGATTATTTTTCGTATGGTTTTTTTTTTGATTCGAAAATGGGAAAAGGAATTATTTTTAGTGGTTCGAGGCTGCGCGATAGTGGGATTAAATTATAAGAGTGTATGGAAATTGGAGACAACATTTGAATGGAAATTTCCAAAGTGAACCGATATCGAAGTTTGTGACTGGTGTGATATACGACGACCAGATTTTTTTTTCAACCTTTTCGAATAACTGTCCGTGTATCACGTAGAGTTGAACTAACCGCCAAAGACGATTTTCGATCGAGGGAAAAAAATCACACACGCGAGTTGCGTAAATCTGGAAGAAAAAAGATGGAGCAGATTGAAAATCGTACGTTGTTTTTCGTACGATTTTCGTGTGGGTTTTGAAAAACGAGTCGACCAAACAGTCGTATTGTTTTTCTGCGATATTTATTTATTTTTTAATAACTAAGTGTAATAAGGAAGCGAAAAAATCTCTACTTTTTCCATAATACGAGTAAACCGTATATCGCAGCAGTCTATGCATAGTATTGGCTGCACGTGCACTTACTAGTAGTGTGATTGTGTGAGTGTGATATTGTACGCGATATAAAAGTGTGATTGCAATTTTTAAGGTCAACTTGTTATTTACCATACGCGACTAACTTTATGTTATTGCTTAGTCTTGTTTAATGTGTTTACGTGGAATGATGTTACTGGGTGTTTGGAAAAGTTGGCGTAATTAGTAGACGCGGGCGTGGTACGGCGTATTTTACGTTTAAATAATTACGTACCCGGTAATTGGTGGCGATATTTGCTAGTTATTGGTTTATAGGTTGCTCGGCAGTGCGGGGAGAGGCGTGCGAATAGGACGAATATTTTATATTATTGGTGTCGTTGCCGAAGAATAGACGAATTTCCTGGTGAAGTGTTTTCCTCGAAATCATTACCATGTTGGTATTCGTACGTGGTGGAAAATATGAATGAGTGATTTGAAAAATGATAGAAATTGAGGTGATGATTGGAAGAAAATTGATGAAGATCGATTAAATTGCTATGTCGATGTTTTCTGTTTGAGGAAGTGATGTTGATAGTCGTATTTTTTGTTGTTTTGCATCGATAATTATTTTATCTTTTGAGTAATTTCAGAACGTTCTGAAAGAATCGTGATCAGATTGGTAATTTCTAGGGCAACCAAAGATATTTTTTCGATGATCATATTCGCCAGCACGTTGGTCAAAAAGTTATAATATTTTTCTACGAATCACGTAATCCCAATGAAACTGGTGAATTTTGAAAACATATTTTATTACATACAGAATGGCCCATTCATAATGTCGATGGTTTTGAAAATGGAAAAATTCACTTTGATTGCAAAAATCTCGAAAACTACGCTTCCTAGAAAAAAACTTGATGGTTCATAAGAGAAAGCAGATTTCAAGCTATACAATTTTCATCCCTTGTATTTTTTTCGTTGCACCCTTAGTTTTGCTGGAAAATCCATGTTTGTAGGAAATTTATGAAGTCGATAGTTTCAAAAATTAAACAATTTTGTCTGCAAAAATCTCGAACTCCGAGCCAAGCCGTCTAGCAAAAAAGTAATAGCTCATACGAGACAGAATTTCAAGTTCTACAGCTTTCATCCCTTGCAATTTTTTCGTAGCACCCTTATTTTGGCCAAAGAAAAACATGTTTGTAGGAAATTTACAAAGTTGATGATTTCAAAAATAAAACAACTTCGACTGCAGAAATCTCGAAAACCAAGCCCCCCCCCCCCCCCCCACTAAGATTTTCTGGCCAAACTAAGGGAGCTACGAAAAAAATGCAAGGAATGGAAATTGTAGAGCTTGAAATTCTTTTTCTCTTATGAAGTTGTGAGCTTACAGTTTTTTTCTAGGAAGATTAGTTTTCAAGATTTTTGTATAGTCCGTGCAATTTATTTATGCGGTTGTGCGCGCGCACCGCTCGTTGTTTTTTAATTTTTCGTCGCGGGTTCTCACGAGGCAACGAAATCGTTTCGGAAAACTCAGCCGCATAAATAAATTGCACGGACTATAGTCAATTTTTTTTTTAATTTTCAAAATCATTCAACCTTATGAATAGACCACCCGGTATTTCAAGCAAGAAAACGATTGAAAAGTGGGGGGTGATGATATTTAAGCTTTTGAATGCCCTTTTCGGCAAAAAGTTTAGATTTTCTTTTTTTGGTAAAATAATGAGTATTTTTTTAATACATAAAATCTGATTTTTTCTTGCTGACATTTATAATGAGTCATGAAAAATGTGATTGAATTGGTCACAATTAGCACAAGAATCAGTAAACATATTACAAAAACGGTCAGAAAATCATTAAAATTGTCGAAAATTTCTTAACATTGTTTGAATTTTCATAAGAATCGACAATAATCTCGTAAAATTATCTAATTGTAAGTTCAAAGAGTCGGACAAAATGTTATATATATGTCTTGTGAAATGTTTTAAAGTCAGATTCTGACAATCTAAATTTTTCCAAGTTCAAAAGTCAACTGATCACTTCATAAAATTTTTCATCATCAAAAAGATCAGAATTTCTGAAATTTTCCAACTCCAAAAAATCGTTTGAAATCTGTTGAAAAATTTTCAAGTCTAGAAAGTCTAAAATAACCTGAGAAAATGTCGAAAAGTTAGCTTGATTTCTAAAATTTTCCAAGTCCAAGAAGTCTTGAGTGTTTGTCTGACAAAATATCTAAAAAGCAGTAGGTATATGATCTTTAAAATTTTTCAAGTGCAAAAAATGAATGGAAATCTGGAAATTTTTCCCAGTCCAAAAAAGTCTGACAAAATGACTGAAAGTCAGCAAGTCAAAAAAATTTTACAAATGTCTAAAAGTCAGTGTTAGATAAAAAGCTGTCTGACAAAATTCTGATTTAAACTTTTCTTGAAATTTTTTAAATCCATAAAGTTTGAATTTCTCATGTTCAAAAAAGTCTGACAAAATGTCTGAAAGTCATCGCAAAAGAATATCACAAAATTTTCGAAAATTTCGTAAAATTGTTGAATACCTAATCATAAAAATTGTTGAAAAATATTGTAAAGATAGTAAAATTAAGCTTATTACGAAAAACATGAAAAATTACATAAATTTGTATAAAAATTGGTAAAAATCATCGTAAAAATGACTTGAAAAAAATAAAAATGACGGAAAATGTTGTAAAAATTGAAAGTCGTACAAACAATCAAAAAAATAGGATTTCAAACGTAATTTCAATGATTTTTATAAAACTTCTAACAATTTTTACGATATTTTCGGCTCTTTTCACGATTTTTTTAACGTTTGTAGGATACTTGAACTGTTTTTAATGAAATTCTCAACAATTTTAACGAAGTTTTCCACGGTTTTCATGATATTTTGACGATTGTATATGTGTTTTTCAAATAGTTCTCACGAAAATTTTAACAATTGTGCACTCTTACATATAATATCGCAAGTTTTTCGTTAGACTTTGCAAAAACACATATTTTTATATACTTTTAGGTTTGAAAACAAGTATTTCAACGAAAAACTCACACAATTGCTTCCAATTTCCTGCCTTCTATTACTAAATTTTGTAATAATCCATGATCATCGAGTATGTGTCCCAAATATTACATTTCTAGCAGAATTAGCTATCAACACTACGCCATTTGTCATTAGTTTGTTGATAAATACCCATAATTATCTTTTGTAATTACCATAAGTTATATATAATTACCTGATATCAGATCATATTTACTAAACCAACAATTATTACTATGAATTTGTCTTTATTGGCACGTTTCTATCGTAATTACCGGTAATTACGGATTGTTTGGTAATTACGTTTTCAGAATCACCATTCACTTGTAATTTCGGTAATTCATATGTGGTTACCAGTAATTATTGTTTGTGTGGTAATCTCATCACTAATAATTGCTTGTAATTACGGTAATTCGTAGGCGATGATTCGTATTTACGGTAATTCATCGGTAATTATTCGTAATTATGGTAATTTGTAGGAATTACAGGTAATTACCAACCAGTTACTGTTAGTTTTTCGCTCATTTTCGTGATCAAAATTGATTACTAATCGATGAGCATTGATTAAAAGGTAGCATGGACATGGTAATACAGATGTCTATATTTTTTCACACTAGTTCAGGAATATTGAAGTACACGTTGCCTATGATATAATTGATGAGGTTTAAGAGAACAGTTGGCTAGAAATCTCTGAAATAATTTCTCCGTTGTTTTTAAGTGTACAAAGGGTAATTTTCGTATTATCTTTGAAATTTTCGAAACTAGAAAATGATATTTTTCGCAGAACTGGATAATGAGCCGAGAAGATATATAGATATCAAGTTGCCATATTCGTTAAAAAATGCAATTAGTTTTGTTAGTTTATTATTAGCGTGTTGTAATTTCACTGCACTCTTTGTAATGACTCGTTACCCGTACCATTGTAATGCGGGGGTTTCTCCTCATTCTACAGCTAAATATGGTTGCTCTAGTTTAGACGCATGTGTATGCAGAAGATGCATTGATACGACTATATATTTACTAACGACATTG
The DNA here is from genome assembly GCA_900064475.1 of Pseudococcus longispinus. Taxonomy (NCBI): domain Eukaryota; kingdom Metazoa; phylum Arthropoda; class Insecta; order Hemiptera; family Pseudococcidae; genus Pseudococcus; species Pseudococcus longispinus. The sequence continues at coordinate 11,945 of FIZU01008394.1, forward strand.
TCTTTGTGTGTAATATGTAAGTACGTATATTATGTATGTGTAGCAAGTACATACGCAGTGCATATATGCGATGCGTCGTTATAATATAGCATACGGCTCGAAAGAGGTGGTTTGAATGTGGTTCGAAAAATATCTATAGAATGGATCTGGGCGACATTATGAATTCCAACGATGTAGCGGCTGGCCAGCGGCGGCGGTGAAACGTTAACATTAACATTGCGTTAAAGTGTAACTGTAAATTAAGATGTAATGTAGAGGAAATTACTTGTTAATCTGATACGTTAACGAGGCGCCCAATAGAAGAATTTTCAAGGTTATAAGAACGAAGAGTTCCTTGACACAATAGGTGTCGAACGGATAATGATTCATCTATGACGATATCGACAGTGTGACCGTATATAGAATCGTATATCGACCGAACGGATGACCAAAAAATTTTCCTATTTAGAATAGTAATTGAGAATCATGTTTGTATGTATTGCGAGTGCATGTAGATATCAGCAATCTACATACAAAAGTATAAATTTCCAATACAAGGTACTCGACGAATTAGTTCAGGAAAACAATCAGATAAACGAGTCTGGTAAATGTTTTTCAGGTATACAATGTTATCGGGCGCCAGGGCTTTTGAAAACATTTTCAAGTCGAGAGTTGTTTTCATGAAAAAATTGTCTTGTAGTATTTGTCTTAATTCAGTCACTCCTTTTTTTTATGCGATAGTGCGACGTGTTAAGGACTCTGTTTGTAATTACTCGTGGTTAAACGAATGTCATAAATTGTGGTATTATTTAAATCTTTTTACGGCCGGTGACGCGAAAAATTGTATGCAATTAATTTTGCTTTATAATGTTTGAAGAGCGTAGATTAATCGTGCGAAGGCTCGAACAAGCAGCCGAGAGTAGTTGTAGTTTTCGAGTGGAGGAAATTCCATGCTGGTGAAAATTGTGGATCGAATAATATGTACTTAGGTGACGTTGAGTGTCAAATGTTGATTGGTGGACTCGAAAGGTTTTTTTTTTTGATAAATGTGCTTTGTGCACGCGGCAGTTTTGGGTATTTCTGTACTCGTTAGACTTTTCGCTTTTGAATAGTCTGATTCAAAGAGAAAGTGTCAATGAATCGATTACTAAACGCTTTTTTCTTTTGTTTGGAAAATTATTCAACATAGATATGTATGAAATGAATCAACTGGGAAAGTTTCATGGGGTAAAGATATGTAGACATCTTAGAATCAGAATATTTGATTTGTGATCCCTAAAAAGGAAAGCTAATCAGAATATTTTGTGTGGCTCTTTGGAAGTATTTTCGTTTTAAGGGTAAAATGTTATAGAGGGAGATTCGTAGTTATGTTGGAATCAAATTTTCATTCTGTTGAGGTTTCGTTCATGTTACGACTTACGTTATGGTTTCAAATTGTTATCTTTATGTTATGGATTCAGTTTAGATTTCGTTACTTTTCAGGCCAAGTTTTAATTTGATTGAATTACCAGTTCGGTTTTGATTTTATTATTTTTGATTTCGTTATATTTTAGATTTAGTTTTGATTTAATTACGTTACGAGCACAGTTTTGATTTTGTTACGTTTCAGTTTCAGTTATGAATTTTTTATGTTACGTTGTAGAGTTTCGATTCCATTACATTTCAGGTTTAGTTCTGTTTTTGTTACGTTATTGATTTGGTTTTCATTTGGTTACGTTGCAGTATGAGTTCAGTTCGGTATTCGTTACGTTATGTTTCAGTTTTGATTTCGTTACATTGAAGGTTCAGTACTGTTTTTGTTACGTTGTGCATTTGGATTCAGTCTTGGTTTCGTTACGTTCCCGTTTTTGTTACGTTATGCTACACATTCGGTTTTGATTTGGTTACGTTACAGTATAGGTTTAATTCTGTTTTCGTTACATTATGGATTCAGTTTTGGTTTTGTTAGGGTTTCGTTTCGGTTATCATTTTGTTACGTTACGGGTTCAGTTTCAATTCCGTTACATTTTCGGCTCGGTTTTGATTTGGTTACGCTACAGTATGGATTCAGTTTGGTTTTCGTTACGTTATAGATGCAGTTTTGATTTCGTTTCGTTTCAGTTTCAGTTATAATTTTGTTATGTTTTGGTTGTAGTAGTGTTTTGATTACGTTACGTTATCTGGCGATTATGATTTCAGTACTGCTTTTGTTACGTTACGTTGTGGTTTCGGTTATGTTTTATTCTTACGTTATGTTATGGTTTTATTTTCATTGTGTGAGAGGTTTCGTTGAGTTACAATTTCGTTTCTGCTACATTATTTTTGAACGTTTATAATGTTGTAATTTCATTTCTTCATTTAATTTTCACAACCCTGATGATATATTTTGATTTGAGAACTTTTTAACAGAGTGTTTATGAATTATGATAACTTATGAAATGACGGACTTAATGGTCAAAAAATATATATTACTTTCTTTGATTATTGCCAAAAAAATTTAATGTTGATTATTTTTGCTCAATCTCTGAAATTAATTGAGTGGGTTATTGAAAATGAGATGTTTTCGATCAGTTTGTAAATTTTAAACCTCGCTTCGAATGTGTATATTTGTAGAAGTACGTATTGTATTTTCAAACTGATTACCTAATTTTACCCCATTATCTGTATTTGGAGTCGAATGAAATTCCCGGTTTTCGAAAACTTGCTATTTATCAATTTTTTACCTATATCGAGACTGACTCGAATTCATGAAGGATGGACGACAACTGCGAATTGGATTTCCTTACAAATTTTGCATTTCAAGAATCCATCAGCACTTTTCAATCGAATAGGACGAGAATTCTGGTCGAAAATCATTTTACATTCAACTTTCGACGTATTTGAGACCGAAAATATCTTGAGATGACGACGACGACTTTCGAACTTGTGTTTATGGAATTCAGCATTGAGCATTATACCGCCGAGCAAATATCAAAAGGATTATATACCCGAGTACATCGGTCGTTTTACCATGCAGACGGGTCGGAGATCTCGGGACGAAGAATTTGCAATTGCGATGGAAATTTTTACGACTGGTTAACGATTGCTTTGGTATTGAAATTATATGATTGCAAAATGAAGCGAGAATATGTATGTAGATGCTATAACGAGGAGAGAATCGACACATAGACGATGTAATACCTCCAAGAGGTTGGTACAGCGAGCACGTCGTATGTATTATGCTTTTTGGCAAAGAGCGGTGTAATTGCGAAAGCAAATCTGGGATGTGAAGGGGCAAGGGTGGCGATTTATTTGTGATAGTCGTACCTTCGAGTTGTAGTTATAATACTTATATGCATTTGCATCGAGAAATCACCCGGACCAGAGTCTCACACTGTACGAAGAAGTACGCCTCTTGGATGACGAACGAGTTGTAAAATTTGATGACCAACGAGGGTATAAAAGCGTTGGGAAGTCTGGAGAGCGACGCGGAGTAGATTTTTCGAGTACGGAGCCTGACGGAGGTTGTAAAACAAGGAGCAAAATGGGCGAAAGAGCGTGATTTAACTAACCATTACGATTATATTACGAGTAATTTACGTTCTCGTTGATGCGAAGTTGCGAGGATATCGGTAGCGAAGGATTTTTTTCCATAAACTTTACAATGTGTTTATTTACCGATCGTTATCGTTGAAGGAGCAGGGGTGTTTTCCACCAGAGTTCGCTCCGTGTTTTAATCAAGTATAAATTTATTTGGAAGGAATTGAGAATTAAGCTTTTTTTTATTACGTTTACTAGGTGCGAGCGTCGTTCGACGTGAAACCCGACTAAGGCATGGTATAGGTATGTATCTATTGATGAGGATACTATAGAGTACGTACGAATATGCCATATGTAGGTATATAGTAAACTCCGGTACAATAAAATAATAAACTCGTATAATTTATTTGTAAGCTCGGGTATAGCTACGAAACGCTGGTAGAAGGAGAAGGCAAAGAAGAAAAACAAGGAGCGTATAAACGTGAAACTTTTCTGTACGTTGGCTCGTTTCACTTTACATAAAATTTATAAACATTTGCGTTTGTGAAATGCGAGATAAAACTTATATTTATTGCTTTCTGCGTTATTTATCGTAGCGATAACATTTCAAGTGCATGCGATGTGAACTTGGGTTTGTGGGTAAAAAAATTTTTGCGGTTGTGATTTGTTTATTTATATAAGTAATGGTATTTCCTATTCCTATGACGAAGTGAATGTTGGTCGAAATCGTCTCGATGTGTCTATATCGTTACGAAGTTATGTATTTAGGTATTGGTACACGAATCGACATAGTAATTTTATCTATTTTCGATATTTTGTTTGGTTACAGTATGCACCAGTATAGATGTCAGAAATAGAGCCGAAGCGTTCAATCAGCTAGCGAATTGCAGGGTTATCGAAGGGTTTCTGCAGATTGTTTTGATGGATCGTACCAAAGAACACGAGTTCCGTAATTTGACGTTTCCCGAATTACGAGAAATCACCGGTTATATGTTGTTGTATCGAGTAAGCGGTCTGAAAACCTTGTCGCAGTTGTTTCCCAATTTGTCCATCATCAGGGGTCATCATCTGTTTATGAATTATGCGCTGGCTGTATACGAGATGCTCGATTTGGAGGTATGTGTATTACGTTTGGTATTATTGTCGAGCATGTGGATTGTGGGTAATTATCGTAGGAAGAATCGAGACTAGTCCGAAGTATGATTTGTGATGAGTTTTGTCAGAGTAGGTATAATTGTGTGAAGATTATTTGAAGATTGAAAATTTGTACAGAATTTTTCATTTCGATATCGAATTAATTTCTTGAATTCATAAGTACAAGGCATCTATCGGTTTAGAAAGTCAAAAAAGTCGAGATTTTTGATCAAGGTCGAACATTTTGCCTTGCAAATTCGCAAAAATTTGAGAAATTCATCTCAAAGTTATGAAATTATTTGAAGAAATTACATAATTTGTTTAAAAATATCGACAAACAGAATAGAAAACATGAATATTTTGTGGGGGAGGGGAGTCATGAAAATGTTACGTTTTTGAGTAAACATTTTTCAACCTAGATGACTTTTTGGATTTGAAAATTTTAGATCGTAAAAGTGGTTTAAATATTGTAATAAAAATTGAGAAAATTTTCATAATTATTTACAATATTTTTAAATTGGTCAAAAAATCATAAAAATTGTTAAAATGTGGTAAAAATTATTGAAATTTGCATAAAAATTTGCTGAAAATATCGTAGAAATAGCTTCAAAAATCATGAAAAATATTGTGAAAAACACTAAAAAAAATCTTGGAATCCGTACACCTAAACCTCACAAAAACTCCTAGAATTTTCACAACACTTTCCAAAATTTTCATGACTTTTTACCATTTTTGCTTTAGTTGTATTGATTTTTATGGAAATTTGTGAATATTGCATTGTTTTTTGCATTGCAACCACTTTTACAACGCCTTTTAACGATTTTTAAGAATATTCTCTCAATTTGTACGATATTTAAGGTATTTTTAAATAATTTTTTTGGCTCAAGTAGGTTTTTACTGATTTTTATGAAAATTTAGGAAATTTTAGCACAATTTTCGACAGTTTTCATGGTCTTCTGATCGTTTTTACTATATTTTAAATGATTTTTGTGGAAATCTCATCAATTTTGATTCAATAACTTTTTGACGTTTTAACAATTTTTTTTAATTTTATGACAACTTCAATCATTTTTACAAAATTTTCATCAATGATTTTGATCAATTTTACAATATTTTCGTTAAATTTTATGGAAATTTCCAACGTTCCTACGAAATTTGATCTATTTTTGCAACATTTTTAATTTTCGCTGAATTTCGTTTTTTGATTTATGATTAAATTAGCGGTTGGACCAACACTTGGCCCCGAGATGACTCTAGCTGGGTCTAAGCTCACATGGCCGACCCTATTGCAAAAAGAAGTCGAGGAAATCAACTTCAGAAATGCAGCAGGGACTTTCAGATGATCTTTAATTTAACGTAAAATGAATAATTCGTTATTTTGACATCGATATGTTTTATGGCTGGAGGCCAGGAAATTTTCTAAGTCACGAAATTTTGCTACCCTGGATTGCTTTCTGGACTTGAAAAATTTCAGAGATTCTCTCAAGGTAGATGACTTTTTGAAATTGGTAAATTTCATAATGCTAAATCGATAGACATGAACATTTTCATCAAAATCACAATTTTTTTTAGTAAATTTTGTCTGAGGAAAATGATGATCACTATGAACAAAAAAGTAATTCCATTGGGTTTTTCTGAAAGAAAAAAGTACAATGAAAACATTCTTGCATTGATTTCAGCGTAGGATATGCTTTTGCTATCGGTAATCTGCTCGCGGAAAAACTGACGAAATTTCGCCAAGCTAACTTTAAGACATTATGTCAGACTTTTTTGAACTTGGAAAAATTTTCAGATTTCCATTGACTTTGAGGCATTATGTCAGACTTTTTTGGACCTGGAAAATTCTTAAATTTCCACTGACTTTGAGAAATTTTGTGAAACTTTTTCGGACTGCAAAAAATTTTCAATCAGCGAAAGCATATACTATGTTTTATAGTTTCATGGGTAAACTTGGAAAAATGTTGAAAAAATCGTTACCTTCGTTTGATTGGGGCTAAATTAAATCTCTAATTTAACAAAATTGGTCAAAAATAAAAGGCTGGATTACACTTCTCATGTGATTTTTGGTTCTCCTTGTTTGATGTAAATTAAAAGTCATAACATTTTTTTGAATTTCAGTGTGATAAGTTGGTAACATTTTTTTCATAAAAATTTATTAGGAGGACGATTTAATAAAGTCGAAATTTTACACAAAAAATTCGAAATTTAGATTTTCCAATTTAATATACAATTCGAATAATTTTCATTGCAAAAAGTGGTTAGAGTTGAATTAATGGAACACTTGATATAGCATTTGCAAATTTTTGACGAAATAATTTGAGTTTATATACTCGTATCTTGTAAATGGAAAAGAAGGGGTGGAGGAAAAACAGTGCTACGATAGTACAAATAATCGCAAAAATATAATTCGTCCTCGATGCGGAAAAAAATTCTATGACGCACGAAACTTCATACTTTGATTTCCGTTTACCTTACTCGACAACCGAAAAGGTTTGGTTAATAAAAATTTTCATAGTGAGGTGAAAATATGAACGTAGTAAAAATTTCTGTAATAGGTTTTTTCACTTTGAAGTCAAGTAACGTAAATTCCACTTCGGACTCGGAATTTTATATTCAAGATTATTAGCTCGAGAATGATGTTAAATTTTTCTAGTAGAAGGTTGATTGACCTTTGGCGCGTTTATTATTCCTTTTATTTCTTTTTTTTCTCATTCTTGGGGTTGGACAACTTTGCATTCGAATTAAGATGAAAGTTGTTATTTGTATTTTGCATAGTTAGACGATATCGGCTCGTGGAAGTTTCAACGGTTCGAATCTTTTATTAGAATCTACTCGTAAAATAATCACAAAGTGTGGAAAACATCGAGGGCTGAAAAAAATTAACTGTGGAATTCCAAATGCAGAAAAAATTGCACAGCACGTAATGGATTTATAAGCGAATTTTAATGAAATTAATCAGTACGCGTGTTCTTTTTTTTTGAAGCTGTGAAATGAAAGAATTTGAATAGAGATTTTCCATAATATTTTTTGGGGGAAAAATGTGAAAAACATTTCTTCACTTGAATGAAATTTGTTGAAAAATTGATCTACCTACCCTTATTTTATAAAAAATTTTTTCTCAAGTTCATCTTCGGTTTGTATTTTTTGTTGAAAAAAAAGTTTTAGAAATGAAAAAATACCCCTATACGATTTTTTATGGTGTAAAATAATCTTCTATCTGCACAGTGTTTTTTTCTTCTGAGATTTGTATATTTAAAGAAAATTTCAATAGATTTTTACTTTATTGACAAATTTTTCAAAATTTTTTAACTCGTTCATTTTGTTTTATTTGATGACTGTTGACTAGCTCATCCCTGACACAATTGTAATTATTTCTGGCCCAAATTTGAAAAAAAATTGAAAAAATGTTGTATACTTAAATGACAAAATTTTGATTTTCTCTGTCCTAAATTTGAAATTTTTTGAACCTCGATGCTTGGTGACACATCTACACATCAAAAGAATCGACCCATTTGAAGAGATTGAGTAACTATCACAATGTTTTTAACCGAATTTTCTGAAAAATTCGGTATTATGTATTCGCCAAAAAAGTTTGTCCGCGAATGTTCTCAGTAACTATAATAGGTAG
>FIZU01008395.1:0-10555 GCA_900064475.1 Pseudococcus longispinus
ATTATAGAAAAATGAAATCTGAAATTACAAGTTTGGGAAGCACTAAAAATATGAAAATGGCCGAGATGGGGGGAGTTACCGGTAGGTAATTCAAGAGTGGTCTCATACGAGTTATTTGAGACCAATACCACCCCTCTACCTCCTCTCTATCCAGATTTATTATGCAAAACAGATGACAGAGTAGGTGCTCGATTTTGACAACTTTGAGAACCCCTGAATCGGTTTTGCAATTCGATCTCAAAAATGTGATGGTGGTTTTGGGGTCGGGAAAAGGTCCCCTTTCGATGATATATCGCAAAAATTTTATATCTTTCGGGGTCCATGTTTTTGCGATTTTGAAACGATAGACCGACTTGGTACCCGTACTATTAGTTGTAAGTAGCATAAAAATAGTATCGCCTTGAATTTTTACAAATTTTTAAATGGTAGTTCAAGGAAGTGATAAGTTTTAGAAAATTGAGCTTTTTGAAAAAAACCTAAACTTTGAACTTTCAAAACTTTTTATTCGCGAGTTTTCATCTATTTTTAACGCTCTTTAAAACTGCGCTAAACAGATTCACTCTAAGTCTAACGGGTTTCGATTTATAGGGCTCTAGAGTTGGGTACTTCAGCACGAAATTGCTACTGTATGCAAACTTCAAGGCCCCATATCCCAGCCCTCTGAGGGGTGGAGGGCGAAACAATGGTGGTTATCTTACTTACCCTATGGGTGTATTTTGTAAAAAAAAATTGAACAAAATTAGGCGGGGTGATTGCATTTCTCCGTCACATTGACATGGAATGACCCTGCTGGCTATCAGACATTTTGTCTGACCAATAATTTAGACTTTTCCAATTTGAGAAAATTTTAGAAATGAGGGTAACTTTCCAATATTTTGTCAGACAGACTTTTTGAATTTGGAAAATTTCAGATATTACGCTGACTTTCAGACATTTTGACAGACTTTTTCGGTCTTGGAAAATTTTTGAGAACTCAAATTAATTTTTGAATTTGGAAAATGGACTTGAAAAATTTCAAGAAAGTTCAAATCAGACATTTTGTCAGATTTTTAAGAAATTGGAAAATTTCAGAGATAATGTTGACTTTTAGAAATTTCGTCAAACAAAAAAATTATATTTTTAATAAAGTTGACTTTTAGACATTTTTGTCGGACTTTTTTGGACTTGGAAAAATTTTCAGATTTCCACTGACTTTCTCGTGGGTTGCATTTCTCCTCTGCTGACGTCATCGTAGCTCCAATCTCTAGCTCTACTTCGTTTTTTTTCCAAGTCCAAAGTGTAAATTGTGTAGATACAGATTATCATTAAAGTGTATGCTTTTTTGGCCTGAATGTTGTACTTTTTCATCATTTTTACTACATTTCGAAATTTTTTAATGAAAATTTCAATAGGTTTTACAACTTTTTACTTTTTAGATAATGTTTGACTTCGATGAATGCAAGTGATAACTATAAACCATTGAAATTGATAAGTTCACTGTTCAATCACCCACTATTTATGTCTATTCTCGATCAACTTGCTCTTTAATTTTGTAATTTGTAATTTCTTTTATTTCTATTTCTATCAGAAGACGTGTACTGTGTACATTGTCCAGTTATTTTTCGAATTTTTCATGTGTGTGTTTAACTGTCTATACTTGGCATCGGCAACCTTGAAGAGCAATAAAGCAATGTACGACGTACATACACAAAAAACAATCATTATTCGTCAAACAATGTCTAAAAAGTTGTAAAATCGATTTAAATTTTCATTAAAAAAAACTTTGAACTGTAGTAAAAAAGATGAAAAAGTATAACTTTCAAACCAAAAAAAGCTTACACTTTGATGATAATGCAATTACAATGTACACAGTTTACACATGATAAAAAACCTTTTTTTCCTAAGTTCAAAAATCAGCTGAAGACATAAGAAGCTTACACTTTAGTGCAATTTTAGTGATGATGCAATGTACACAGTTTACACTTGAGAAAAATACGTTTTTTTCTAAGTCCAAATAGCAGTGACGTCATAAAAATTTAGAGTCGATTCCTGCCTTCACGCGAAGCTGATTTATATACATTTAGTTGAAGAAACAATCATGATATTTTTTTTAATTTGAAAAATTCACTTTCAGACAAATGGAATTTTTAAACGAGTTACGCCAATACGTAGTTACGAGTAATTACAAGGTAATTACTGTAATTCAATAATGCCGCACTAGGTAGCGCTATGAAAATATTAAAAAATTTTAACTGTGATTTCTTTCTGTTTCTATTGCCCTCCTTCTCCTTCAAGTTTTCATCCATTCGCCTTCTGTTTATCAAAAATAAAAATGATCGTAATCACTTCAACTCAATTTTTCATTTAAAATGTTATAAAAACTGTAAAATTTCCAAACATTTTTGCTATAAAATCACTCTCTGATCTTTTTTTCAAAATAAACATCTCGAAATCGATGCACAAATTCGAAGACATTTATTTGAGAACCGAATTCAACGCTGAAAACGAATTAAATCTATTCGAACCAGAATGCATCATTACAGATAATCCTCGGAGCATAAGTGGATCTATTTTATAGTTTCACAGGTATAGTATGGAAATGGAGGAGACTTTTTTTTTCATTCAGTATAAATCTGTCCCTGCCCTGCAGTTTGGAGGCTAGGCAAATATTTACACATCAACTCACAATGAGTTTCATACCTATTGGTTAGAAGGCTTTACCTCTGAGCAGGCGTACCCTGTATTATGTTTTATTAAGAATAAATGTGGTAATTAGGCCACTAATCAGCATCAAAACATGAAAATGGAAGAAATATCATCCTCGACCTTTTCAGTAGCAAGTGTCATATCTTTTATGGAGAAAATTTTGTCTAGTGTATAAATAAAAAAATAACGTCAGTATCAATTTGAACATAGCCCTATGTACATATACATTTCTGTTCAGACAAAAAACCCACATCTATTGTGTTTGGTGTTTAAGGTTGTTGGTAAGTTGATCAATTATTTATTAAATTATTCTATTTCAATTTATAAGTAGCAATTCGCCGAAACTCATTATAGCCACTCTACTACCTTACTATTGGTTCGTCGCGAAACTGTGTACAAGGAAATTGATAAATTGGTCCTGTAAGTAGGAATATTCTCCAAACTCAATTCCGCCGATTCAACTTCAACTCAACAACATACTCTTTCAAGGTATCCAACAATGCGACATCAGAAACACAAATTCGTTATTATAAAAATGAAGGAAAATGGGAAATCAAAAAATCCAACACGACGAAAATTTACGGACGTTCTGGTATTTCTTCTGCCAAGGATCCGATCGAATGGGAAATAGTATGGGAAAATTGGAGAGGTGCCGGGAGCAGCTCCACAGGTCAAACGAAGGAAACGAGAGGTCTGGCAGAAACTTGATGACACTTGAGCCTTCTTCCCAACTACACCAGATCTGCCAAACGTAACCCATCTAATGACGAATTTTTATAAAAATATTCTAAATTCCCTAGAGCATCAGGGGGACAAAGAGCAAACGGAAATAGTCTCTTTAAAACGAGATTCCATCAATTCAATATTCTTACGCTCTCTTGGCACAGCCCAGTTGGTTATGTTTTGCATAACAATTTTAATTTATGAAAAAAGTAACTTCAAGTAACTTCTGCAGGAGAAAATAATAACAAATAGAGTAACCAACAATGAAAAGAATAACCAAATTACTGAAAAAGTAACCAGTTCAAAGCCTGATAAAGTAAGATCATCTATATTTACAATTCTTCATTCCTCTCATCCATCATCATAACTCAAATCGTATCATCAATACGAACACCAACCATGATTCTTACTCCAACTCACAGAAAGAGCTTATAAAAGCATTGCGATTTCTTTCGCCTCTAACTACCGCTTACCTGTTGCATATGCCGGATCAGGTTCATCGTCGTCTTCATCCGAAACACCAGCACCACCGGAAGCAGCCGCAGCCGCATAGCTATTATGATGCACGTAGCAATGCGGATGATGTATGATGGGATGATGAATAAAACAGTTATTTCTAACCTCCCGTACATCTCCTCTCCTCATACTACCCCGAGTATACAACGTATTTGTGGAAGTAGCAGCCGTCATACTGCCTCCTTGACCTCCATGGCCTCCATGGCTGGAATGATGATGATGATGGTACGATCTCGGATACGTATTCATAGCACTGGGCGGCCTGCTACCGCTGGCTGCCTCCAACAACAACGTCAAAGGTCTCCCGGCAGGTACCGGACCGGTAAATTCAATATCAGCGAAAGATGGCCGACGAGATAGATTACTGGTTAAAGGAGGATAATCGTCATCGCTTCCGCTGCCGACATTTGAGCTGTTGTGATTGTTATAGCATCCGGATTGATGATGCTGGACCGGAGGCGGTGGCGGCGGGAGTTGGCTTTGGTGCTGAGATATGCCCAGATGGCCGTAGACGTGCTGAGGACGATGGTATGCCGAAGGTGCGGCCGGAGGTGGAGGTATGATCGAGGTAGACGGAAGGGATGAGGCGAAATGCGATACGCTGGCGAATGAGGTAGAGGTGTTGCGACGAGGCGATCGGGCTCGGTCTGAGACCGTGGCCGCGCTCCAGTAGCCCCATGCCATTTTTCATTTAATCAAAATACCTCGGTGGTGATTAAACCCCGAAAAGGGGTGGCTGACCGGTGGCTAGGGCCAGTCTGGGGTTTCTTTAGGTCGTTTGCAGACGGAGAGACGAGCAGGATGTGATGTTTGTGAGTATTTCAGCGTCGATTAGACATGCTGCGTTGACCTAGGGATGTAATAATTTTAGAGGTGGAGAAAAAAAGACGAGTCAGCACGATTGTAGATCATTTTATGTCATCGAATGCCAGTTTATTAGAAGTGAATAGCACTTTATTTTAATTCTGGGTTTGTCGTGATATTCGAAATTTTCTTGAAATTTTCAAAGTCCGAAAAGTCATTCGAATCCTGAAAAGGCTCTGGTATGGTAAGGGAAGTCAATCGGTCTCTGACCGAATTTCAAAAATTTTTTCAGGGCTTCTGATTTGTCATGGTAAAAGATGACTTTAGAGCTTATGTGGAATCCTTGGGCTCACCCCCTGTGGGCTGGACCCCCAAATAATAATTTCAAGCTCCGCGAGTTTTCAACCGATTTTGACCAAATTTGGTATGTAGGTACAGGTACTCGAGGGTAATGTTTCAAAGAATTTTCAATGTTTTTCGACCCCTACCATGACCTTGAAATCGACTTTGCGCACTTCAAATTGCCGTGGGAGGCACAGATCAGGTGCTGGCGCTCTGAAATTTTTTTTCTCGTTTTCTAGAACATTTTACACGACCCAGAATTTTTTTGGATTTTTGCCAGATGGGAGGGGGGAGTCATACCGAAATTTTCAAAAAACCGACTTTTTAAAACATTTTCCTCCCTTAACTGGGTCACTTCAGGTCAGAAAAAAATTTCTTGTAACATATATCAATGACACCATGACGCCATTTTGGAACTTACAACCTCCTCCGAGATGAGCTGGGGGCCTAAAGATCATGTCTGGACTTGTTTCAAGTCGATATCCATCAAATATTGCAATTTCAGCAAAATCGAGAAACTTTGATTTTTTTGCTCTTTTTTACTAATAATTGAGTATTTTTTGATTTTGAAAAATTTTAAATAAAATAAGTTTTAAAAAAATCAAGTTTCCCGATTTTACTGAAAATCGATTTTTTTGAAAATTTATGTATGAACTCCCTCCCTGGTAAAAATCAAAAAAAATTCTGAGTAGTGTAAAATGTTCTGGAAAACGAGAAAAAAAGTTATTGGCAATTTGAAGTTTTCAAAGTCGATTTGGGCTCGAAAAAAATTGAAAATCACTATTTGGGAGGTCCAGCTCCCAGGGGATTTAATCTGAAAATATTTCCAAATTCAAAAAAAAAAAAAGAAAATCTTTAAAAGCTAGCCTTAGGTAAAAAGTTGTCTGACAAAATGTCTGATTTGAACTGTCTTTAGATTTGTAAGTCCATAAAATTGAAATTTTTCAAGTCCAAAAATTCATTTGAGGTCTTAAAAATTTTCTAAGGCCAAAAAAGTCTGAAAGCCAGCATAATATTCGAAATTTTCCAAGTTCAAAGAGTCAATGGAAATCTGAAAATTTTTCCAAGTTCAAAAAAGTCGGACAAAATGACTAAAAGTCATCGTCAAAGAATTTCGTCAGGTTTTTCGCGGTATTACCCACAGCAAAAGCATATCATATGCTAAAAACTTTGAACGACAAAAATCTCGAAAACTAAGCCCCCTGAGAAAAAACAAATAGCTCGTACGAAAAGAGAATTTTAAGCTCTACAATTTTCATCCCTTGCATTTTTTTCGTAGCACCTTTACTTTGGCTAAAAAATCCATATTTATGAGAAATTTCCAAAATCGATGGTTTTGAAAATGAAGAAAAAAAATTACGCTTTGTAAATTTACCATAAACCTGGATTTTCTGGCCAAACTAAGGGTTCTACGAAAAAAATACAAGGGATGAAAATTGTAGAGCTTGAAATTCTCTTTCTTCTACAAGCTATTAGTTTTTTTTCTTGGGGGCTTAGTTTTCGAGATTTTTGCAGTCAAAGTGTATTTCTTTTTGAATTTTCAAAACCATCGAGCTTCTAAATTAGCCACCCTTTTCTCGCCAAACTAAGGGTCTTACGAAAAAAATACTAAGAATCGAAATTGTAGGGCTTGAAATTCTCTTTCTGATTATGAGATTAGTTTTTTCCTAAGAGGCTTGATTTTCAAGATTTTTGCAGCCAATATATTTTTTTTGTAAAACTTTAATTTTTGAGCATTTACTTCACAGTGTAAGGAAATGACCTTAGCTCACAATCGACTTGGGCGACAAAGTGGACCCTTTTCAAGTGGAATGTCACATATTTTTCTAAATGTTTCCAAATATAAAAAGTAAGCTGCCCATCTTATATAAAATTTTCAAAGTCCAAAAAGTCGCAAGTTTGGCAAAATGTCCAAGGTCAGGGGTTGTTTTTTGATCTCGCTATTCATGGATCAAGTCATCGTAAACGCCTATCCTATGGTAATAATTTCAACGAATCTCTCTCCCTTTCCCCCTCTCCTATCCAAAATTCTATCCCACAAATACAAACAGTCGAATCATGGCTTAGAAATGACGAAACGAATATCGTGCTGACTCAGCCGGAAAATACATATGTTGGTAACGAATCCACACCTCATAAATGGCGATGAGCAGAAAGATACAGAATAAATTATTTACTCAAAATAATCTCTATTTAAGTTCCATGAGAATGCAACTTTGGAGTATTCTGAGACCAACAATTGATCCAAAAACAGTATGCCTGAACTTAATTAATTTAAAAATAAGTTATTTTTAGAATGTAAGTAAGTGTTTTTTTGTGCAATGAATCTTCGTTTACGGAAACGCTGAAAATTAACCGATTTCGCTCAGATTTCAACACTTTTGTTGGATTCTGCATTCAAAATATATTTTCCAAAAAGTCGATATCCTTATTGAAAAATCTCACTATTTCGAAACCGACTAGATACTCGATAAATTGATGTATTTCAAAAACCCACGAAAATTGTGCAGTTACGAAAATGGGATTACCCCACCACGGGCATCGTATCGATTGAAAAAGAGCCACCGGAACGTGAGGCGAAGAATACAATACGTACGCGTAAAACCAGCAAAACACGCTGGCATAACCCGCCCATCCGGTCGTACGATGAGCTAGATTGGCTCAAAATTGAAAAAAATAAATTATTACCTAAATCGACGACAAACGAAACCATTCCCCCTCTCGTGCGTACTTCATTTGCCAACACCTATCCTTTTACACACGTGAAAATCTCAAGGTTTCGTCTTCTCGTCTCATTATTTATTTCATCGAGTCCTTTTTCATCAACTGCGAAACCATTTCAATCCTTTTTACCTTCGATATACGTGACCTGGCAATGTGCAAATTTCTAATGAAATTTCCACCTTTTCGAATCCCTGACGATTGAAAGTATCGGTATCTTGGTGGAAGAATGAGCAACGTGGATTCGAAAAATCATTGTTGGAGTATTACGGATTCTCCAAGTTTTGGAAAATTCGTCGAGAATTTTAGTAAAGTAGATTCGATATTCAATTTGTGATTTCAGAATGATGCTGCAATCTGAAATAGGTTCAGAAAAACGGAGTCTTGAAATTGTATGGTAAATATTACTTACTATAAATTTTATTCCAAGTTTGGTCAATTTTTTTACCAGGGGTTCGGAAAATAAAGACAAGAATGCTCGGATTTACGTATACTGTTCAGCTATAGTTCATGGATTCATTTTTTTAATTTTTGAAATAATTTTTTTAATCTTTTCCAATCGATTATGTTCATTTCATTTTGGGAAAATTTGGCCCCTTAAACAGAGAATTCGGGGCCATTGAATAAAAGAAATGAAAAACAAAATGTTGGAAAAGTAAGGAAATTTTAGTACGTAAATATTCAAGGTTTTTATGTAAAATCTCTATTTTTTAATAACATTTTAGTTTTTAAAATCCTATTTTGACAAAAAATTTCATATCTAAAAATAGGTACCTAGATCGTAGCTATTTTTAATCAACATTTTCTAGTTTTCTTATATACTTACTTACTATACATTTTACTTCAAGTTTTGTTAACTTTTTTATCAGCTTTTGGGAAAATAATGACAACGATGCTCAGATATACATCTACTGTTCAGGTATAATTGTATTAAATTTTTTTATTTTTGAAATAATTTTTCGTAGTGTTTGTTTTTCCAACGAGGAAATATTTCTGATGAAAACGGTCACAGGTCGAAAAAAATAAAAACCTGGTAATACGAAAATGAACTGGAAATAGGAATTTCCAAAATTATGAATAATTCATGCGAGTGTCGAACTCCGATGTATATTTTACGAAAGGTGTCCTCCCAGGAAATAGATTATCCCTGAGACAAAGTTTATTTTGATATTTTCTCACCTTCTCCAATCTATAGACAAAATGACAGCAGATGATACCTCTTAGCAAACTATTCAAAACTGGCTCAAAACGAATTACCAGTGTCTGCAAAATCACAAAAATAAAAATTTGTGCTTTTTTCGTGTCATTTTAAAATTTTCCCTTCACCTTCTCCCAATTATACATTGTATGTACCTTTTGGATCATTTTCAAAGGAGAGGACAGAGAAAAAAAAACTCAAAGAAGGTTGAAAATTTTTACACTCAAGTGTGCCAATTATAGCGTTGAATTGTATTTGTAAATTTTGATTATTTTTATTAAAAGTTTTAATTGGTAACTATGGTGGTTTTTATATTGACCGTTCTGGTAATTTATCATCATCATGAGCTACACACATATAAATATATCAATTTATTGTGTAAATTACATCCTGGCCACATTTTTCCCGTTTATAATACTTCCCAATTACTTTTACAAAGAGCTATATCTCTTATTTCTTTTGATCAAATTCGAACAAATTAAAGTATAATGGAAATCATAAGGTCGTTTCTATTACATATTATGGTACGAAGTATATAAAAATAAAAAGAAAATCGCTTCGACGAAGAAGTTCTCCATTCAGTTTTAGTGAATTATGTTACTAGGTACTTTAGTATTTAAATAGGTATGTTTTTTTAAATTCAAAAAATTTAAAAATTTGAACAAAAAGTCGCTGCTATTTTTGGAAATCTGGAAAAGTCAGCGTAATATCTGAAATTTTCCAAATCCAAAAAGTCTGTCTGACAAAATAATGGAAAGTTATCCTCATTTCTAAAATTTTCTCAACT
The DNA here is from genome assembly GCA_900064475.1 of Pseudococcus longispinus. Taxonomy (NCBI): domain Eukaryota; kingdom Metazoa; phylum Arthropoda; class Insecta; order Hemiptera; family Pseudococcidae; genus Pseudococcus; species Pseudococcus longispinus. The sequence continues at coordinate 9,777 of FIZU01008395.1, forward strand.
CAAAAAGTCTAAATTATTGGTCTGACAAAATGTCTGGGAAAACCAGCATTAAGAAGTCATTGGAAATCTGAAAAATTTTCAAATTCCAAAAAGGTCTGACAAAATGTCCAAAAGTCAGCATTATTTCTGAAATTTTCCAAGTCCAAAAATTCAATGGAAATCTATTTGAGTTCATGATAATTTTCCAAGTGCAAAAAAGGCTGACATAATGTCTGAAAGTCAATTTTTTGAGTTGATAATATCTAGAAATCCTTGTAACGAATTTTTATAAGTCCTTAAAGTTGAAGTTTTCCAAGTTCAAAAAGTCATTGGAAACCAAAAAAAATTTTCAAGTCCAAAAAATTCTGAAAAAATATCAGAAAGTTAGCATTTCTGACAAAAAGTATAAAAATCAAAAGTACTTTTGAAATTTTCAACGTTCAAAAAGTCTAAATTGTTTGTCTATAACCAAAAATCAGCGTCCTACAGCAGTCAGTAGAAGGGGGGGGGGGATTGTCATTTTTTTAACCTTGGAACCATTGTATGATGCCTTCAACCCCACCCAAACTGACTTATAGGAGGTCATCTTTAGCATGTAGGTTTGGTATGAGCCCCTAGAAATGCTTTTTGGGTGGTTCCGACCTTCCAGCCTCCATTCACCCTAGCTGAGACCTATTTTATATGTTATGTGATGGCTTCAGACCACTCAAATCGACCTGGGAGGTTGTCCTCTGGCATCAAAGGAGATGTTTATACATTCTTTTATTAAACTTATTTTAATGCTGCAGGGGCATTTATCG